>JBCAUG010075241.1:0-22701 GCA_038406175.1 Haplosyllis leylae | reverse complement strand
AAAAGATAGGGGCTGTGTTCAAGACTTGGTTGAAACTTCGAATTAAGTGGAACTTCGAATTAACCGTGTTCGATTTATTCGTGCCCAACCTGTATCTCTTTGTAGGTCGGATCTTTTAATATGTTATCCATAAATGTTGAGTTTAATTTCTGTGTAGAATCCACCCATAAACCTGTCACAACTCCAACTTCATCAGCACCACCTGTTCAAAAACATAAAAAAAAATATTCTCATAGACTCTCATTGTAAAAGCCATGTCAGAAATCCTTGATAACTGTCGCAAATTTATATATATGTCAGATTTTTTTGTTCCTTCAGGGTGCACAACCTCTGGATCATCAATCTAATGCTCTGCCAACTGAGGTAAGTCACTAATTGGTTGTCTGTGTGAATCATTAAGGCCTTTGTAAAGTCATGCTCTATTGATTCTAGAAATGAACAATGTCCAACATGTGAAGTGGTGCATGAAACAAGCTCACTTCAGAAATGTCCTGCCCAACAGATTCCTGCCTAGCTCAGTTGGTAGAGCATTTGAGTGATGATCAGGAGGTCATGGGTTCAAACCCCACTGGTGGCAATTTTGACGAATTTATTTAATCTGACAGAAATGCGTCAGATTTCCTTATCGTGAAAAACCCAAATATGTTTCGATTTATGACTGGCTCATTAAGGTAGTTATTTATAACATTAACATCACAGCCATATGTTCAGTGACCAGGTGTAAACAGTCATGCTTCATTGACCATTAGTTAACTGTTGTCAATTCTAAATTGTAATTTTTCTAAAAAATTGGATTTTATTTCTGTCAGATCTGTCAGATTTGCCTATCGTGAAAAACCCGAATTAGATAATTAAAGAATCTATTGTTTTTACATTAAATCAAGTAACAAGGCGTTTTGCGTCGTGTTAATTCCGGCTTTAATTATACATCACAAAGGATTTAAACATACAAATTGCACAAACTTTAATGCAATTTTAATTGATTACAAAGAGATTTTTCAAATAGATTTACCGGAAGGCCGGACACCACCACATTTTCAAGATGTGATAATTGCCAACTTTAAAGTCTGTGCATGGATGTTAATGGTTTCAGAAGTCAATAACGTTTACATTACGTAACTATGGTTATATTTTAGATACTGTGTAACATTTCAAGCTAGTCAAATTTACTTTGGTCTTTAATTTGGTGGGACAATAATAGCTATCATTTCAGTTTTCAACAAATGAAAGGGAGATTCATAAGGGTTTTTCGTCTGTAACCTTATTCTGTCAGATCTGAAAACTCTTTGTAAATAATTAAGTATTTTAGATCTGAGATCATTTTCACTGACTCCAAATGTTCAGCATTTACTCAGTGTTAAACAATAGGGAAAAGATTGGTATCTTTAAAATGTCTAGCATTTGCTAAAAGCGTAGCAACACATAAGCATTTGATAGATAAAAACCTGTCAATTATGAACAGAGATATCATTTTCAAATGATTTATGCTCAGTGAAAATTCAAATTAATTTGATGATCTTGGGAAAGAAACCTCCATGAACCTCCCTGAACTGAAACATGTTACAATTTTTGATGGTTAGGTTTCAGTCAACAACTTTAATTTTGACTGGTCTGAAAAATACTATTATCATGTGGTGGTCACATTTCAGACACCAAAAATTTTACAGAAGATATTTCTGTCATATATTTGACAAAATTTGCTCTAATTTGATTGCCACAAATCAGTTTTGCAGCATTAAATACGTGAACTTACAGTGATCCCTTCTATCACACAACGGTGGCATTTAATTTGATGATCTTGATCTATAATTATTTACATGTCCTGTAGATCAATATTTTGGCCAATAACATGTACTTTTTCAAAGCCATTTTTAAAGAATTTATTATTGCAATATCCCTGGAAAGTTTGGTGAAAAATATTAACTTTTTATGGCACAGTGCAACATTTTGTCATTTTCCTTAGTATTTCTATTATAAATAGTACTTTCATGGTAAAGGGCTTGTTATGGAAATGTGTACAATGCAGCTATCTGCATTTAATATGCACCAAATTTACCGTAAATACCGTAAAATCAAATTGTAAGCCAAAAATTTACATAAATTGGTCAGATGGATTCTCTTTCTTTGTATTGCAGACAGAGTTGCCGACGCCAAACAATTCTGTGGTGATCAAAACAATTATTCCTTTGAAATAACACAAAATGACTCTATGTGCAGTAATTTTTATGGCATTCGGACATGAACAAAAAGTAACATCGTGTCTATTTTCCATTCTTCTCCAAGTTGCTTGACAAGTTCAAATATCTGAAAAAAACGTGTAGCAGACGTGAGCCCAATTGATGGAACTGTTTCCTCAGTATTCATTTACTGATATCTGGTATCTTAGAACTTGAATTATCTATTTGATTTAAGAGCCAAACAGACACATTCGAGTTTCTCTATAATTCATCATACCCTTTGCACAGACCAATCAGTTCACTAAAAGGAAAAACTAGTAATATTACCTCCACATACTGATGATCTTTTTTATTGATGTCTTCATGACCAATGACCAAGGCAAGAGCTCTTTCACCATATGTTTCCACTTTAACAATGTTAACGCTTCGCACTTCACAGTTCGATCCGGACACTTTATTCCAATTAAACCATACATCGCTTATTCCTTTCATTCCAGAATACTATAAAATGTAATATTGATTTTTCACTTGGCTATTGAGAATCAATTATTTCTAGCTCTCAAACATTGCCGTGACATATCGAATTCTGACTTACTTCCTAAAGACTGTTCAAACTAGGGTGATACCCTTACCTTCTTCCCAGCAATGTTACTCTGTATTTCATTTGAGAAGAAAGATTGGTAATCAACAATTGATATTTGATGGCAGATACGATGGAAAAATCCGTCAAGATAATCTTTAATCTTTGCTACATTGCCTTCATCATTTTGTACAATTTCATCATAAAAATTAACATCAATAAGCAGGAATTTGATGTCAGTTTTCCATCCTTTATCTATAGTCTTCACAAGCTCATGAATCTACAAACGGAAGAATTTTATAGAAAAAGGGAGATATTACTACCAAGCAAAACAAAGGGAAGACAAAATTTGAAAAGGGCGTATTAATTTTTCCAAATGATCTGGTGTGAAATTTGATTTTATCAGGAGCTGTCATGAATGGATTTCAAAGCAATAATATTTTTCCTTATTGAATTCTGCTCGACGTTAGAATTTGTAGGTTACTAATTTTTGGTCATTTTCAAAATTACTAAATATAGTATTCTACAAATTCTATAGACAATGTAGAATTCAATTGGAAACAACTTGTACAGAAAATGCTTACTTCTACCCATGATATGTTGTTAGACTTCTGGAGGTCAGCACGACCCACTGCCAAAGAAATAGCACTGTCTTCGTGTACTTCAATGTCCCAAACCTTGAATTCGTTAATGTGACAATAGCCAATATCCGTGTCCGGTCTTTCAAACTATTTGAAATATTTGGTATTGATTAGTAATGGGTTATGTACATTTTTGCACATATGTTTTCGCTAAGATCTGACCAAAAATGAAAGATTTGTTTGTGCCTAAGTGAGGAAAAACAGCCTGCCGTTTTGTAATTAAAACCAATCAAAATGCAAACGGTCTAACCAATTCTTGCAAATAAATCTCTTGCAAACAGATCTTCAATTTTTTATTTTATGCCCACGTGGGTTTTGTTCCATTTTTTCTTATGTTTAAAGTTGTCGTCAAGAATAATTGATTAGTTGGCAGGAGTAATCTATTCATTTTTTCACTTGTACTTGGGGGCAATGAGTATTTTCCAAATATTTTCACTCTGCAATGATTTTTTTTTTGATATTCTTCTTTAATTATTTTCCACAAAGATGAAAAATATCATTTAGTTTTTAACTTACTCGTTTTCCACCACTATTTACTCTGACTTTTGGTGTAAAGTAGGACCTGTAAGTCTCCGCCTCGGTGGGAGTGCAAGTTTCATGGTAAAACTGGTTGAGGTGTTCTCTTATTTCTTCTGTTTTCGCTACATCCTCAACTGGTGTGATTGCTTTGACCTCTTTTTCGAGTTTCGTTACCTGTTCTACAAAATCAGTTGTTACAAATAAAACGTTGAAATAAAATAGAATATTTAAATTCAGAAGCAACGTGTTTATTCTTGGCTGCATTTTCCCCAGATATAAAGACTGCTGTGCAAAAGAGAAGTTCTGTCTCCACGTTGTATGTGAATTTTCCAAAAAAAAAAACTCATGGTTTGTGACATATGGTAAGCTTTTATTTTGGCCAATGTGAAACTCTATAAATATATGTTATGTTCATAAAATACTTGTTGCTCGTTAACCGATTTTCATCCAGACTTGCAGATGAGTAATTTGGTATCAATTTCTTTTCTGTGCGCTTCCAAGGGCATCATGACAATGTGCCAACAATGGAACAATTGGTCAGTAGGCATTGTCAGGGCGTGAAGCCGGTTTGCACACATTAATCACCCTGACGGACCATCACCAATTTTGGTAATACCACCAATACCAGTCATTTCTGACCTATTAAAGTCAATTGGTGTATTTTTCCAGGGATTTGGCCCCTGAAAAATCCACAAATATCAACAACGTCTCAGCATCCACTCAGAAAATTATTACATAGTTTGAAAGGTGTGTGGTGGTATTTTTTGTCAAATAGTATTTGAAGTTAACTGTGTAGAGTTTGGAAGAAAATTAAAAAGAAATTTCTGACAACTGAACACAAACTAGTTCAAACCAGTTCAAACAGGTTTTGAATCAGTAATTTCTGACTCTCTTAATATTACTGTTGCAAATCCCAATAAAGTAAATAATTTCTGATCAGGAATTACTGAAGAAAAGTAAGTAGTCAAAATTACTGATTTTCTTAGCATGTATTTGCTTATGCTTGTTTACCTCTAAATTGAAAAAAAAAATATTGAAATATTGAAATATTGCCATGACATTCAGTTCATGTCACTAATATACAATTTTTATTGCAAGAATTAGTTTTGTAAGGTCACCAGTGGATGCTGCACCTTTAAAAATGTGAAATTCCCATGGACTTACTTGGCAAATCAGTCAGAACAAAAAGTCAGAAATTGCTATTTTTTCCGTTTTAGTCCGAAATCGATGATGTTCCTTCAGGGTGTTAAGGTGAACGAAGTCGTCTGCAGAAATGCTCCAATGTCGTATGCAGACCGTAACATTCAAGCAGGTCCATCTTGACTTGCGATATTCAAAGAAATTATCGCAAAAAGTGATGATTTTTTTTAAAGTTGAAGAGCATTCTTCAGCCACCTGATCACTCGAAACAAAAATCGATAATTTAAGTGTACATTTAAGGTTTTGCAAGGCCATTCTTTGTGATCACACATGGAGTTGTCATTATATACAGATATTGTCATAATACTACAAATGACTTGTCTCGCTGGTAATTAACAGACATTTTGTCAACTGAAATTTTGGATAATATAAATTGAATAATGTTGTGTAAAAAATAATATGTGACCAACCTCTAGTTTGTAAACTGCTGCGATTAATTCGAGTTTTTCGCACACAATACAACATTGACAGCAAGGCTTACAAAATGCCAGTGCACCCAAGTGAAGGAAAACTTAACAGACGTAACTTGACAGACTTTTATGGTAAATAATCTGTCTGGAAGTGAAAAAAATGCATTCCAACTTCTGGTACAAGTTTGATAGATCAACAGAAGATTTTCTAAATGTGTTAAGATTAACTGCCAAAGAGAATTAGTTTCAACAAGTTAGCAAGTTAGTGATCATCTCTTTTCACTATGATAGCCATAAATTCGGCATCAATGTTTTAAAAAGCAAATAGTAGTCAAAGTTAAACCTTGGATACTGATCAGCATTTGCCACATTACCGTGCTTAGATAGAATGTCTATCAGGTACCATGTACTGGATCTAAATAAGAAACTTCAAACAAAAATTCTTTGATGATCATCACATTTATTTATAATTGGAAAGGTACACCAGAAGAAGACTGGATGACTGTTATCGTGTACGCTGTCTTGTTATGGGATTCGAAAACGAAGAAAGAGTAGCATCGTATCGATTTTCCATCCTTCTTCTGGTTGTTTGACAAGTTCAAATATCTGAAATAGCGACGTTATTACTTCCGAATCTTAGCAATGAATTAAAGAAGGTTCAGCCATTTGTGAAGTAAAATCAGTGTCGAAGCATTACTTCCCCGCTATGATAACTCGCTAGGCTGCGGTAATGGATCAAAACCATGTTTTCCAAGTTGGTTATTAATCATAGAAACGTAGTTGAGTCTGATTATTAAGGATTATTAATCCTTGTCAATTAATAATCTACCTGTACATAACGATGTTCTGTTCCATCGATGTCCGCATAAGCAATGGCTAAGGTAAGTGCTCTTTCACCATATGTCTCAATTTCAACAACGTCGTACTTTTGTACTTTACACGTTGTGGAGATATCATTCCAGAACTCAGTTACCGCGTTGTATCCAGAATACTACAAACGTTTACATTTATTTTTCACTAAATCCTAAGAATCAATCATTCTTTACACTAAAGTATTACCATTATACTTGTGCAGATGTACTTCTATTTTTCTGCATTGGCTTCGAATGTAATTGCACAATTGGGAAAAAGTCGTTGGCCGTGGAGAGTGGTTTCTCACAGACTTTTAACGTATTTGACATCAGTTCGAAAAAAAACACTTAATTTAAATGCCTTCTGATTTTATTTTTTGACTTTGTAAAACAGAATCGTGTCCTTATCTTCTTCCCGGCCATGTTATTTTTTATTTCATTTGAGAAGAAAGACTGGAAGTCCACAAGTGTTTCTCCTTTGTAGCAGACATCGCGGAAATATCCTTGCAGAAAATTCTTAATCTCCGCTACATAACCTTTATCATTCTGTGCCACTTCATTGTGAAAATTCACATCAATAAGAAGGAATTTGATGTCTGTTTTCCATCCGTCATCTTTAGTCTTTACAAGCTCATGAATCTACAAAAGAATTATGCCTTTGTTCTGGATTCAAAGAAGAATTTTGTAAACTATGCGGATTTACTGCCAAGCATAGTCAAAGTAAAGATCACGAATGCAGTGCAAAATCAGATTCAATTTGGTATGAAGTAGATCAAAATCACAAGCTAATTAAGACACTGATATATTAAATAGTAATTGGAGAATTTGAGACGCATTCTGTAGATTCTGTCTCTTACACAACGGATAGTTGGTTCGAATACCATTTTTACAATGTTTCTTTTACAAATTATGTAGATTCTATATATACAGAGTTGAAAAGGAAAAACTCGAATAAACCCTAGTCGCTAGTGATGTTTCAGCTTGACCTTTTCACGAAACGGTGCAACCGACGACAATCCAAAAGTCAGCATCATGTTTGAACATTTGTAATATGTCGGAGGCGCTGACACCTTAATGACATTAAATTCCAAACAGGTAAAGTGACCAAAGGTATGTGGGCAATGCAACAAATTTAAAGAGATTTGAAAGTCAAAAGAAGATTCTCTTCAATCTTATTAACAAGAAAGTGTCAGGTCTCCATGGATCTCAACACGAAGTGTATAATACTCACTGCCACCCATGGTATGTTGTTAGACTGCCGGATGTCAGCGTGGCCGATCACAAGGGCGATGGCTGAGTCTTCATGAGCTTCAATCTCCCAAACCTTGAATTCGTTAGTGTGACAGTTACCAAAGGTCGTCTCCAGTCTATCAAACTGTGGGGAAAAACTTGTGATGCAGTCATCAATATGGAATAGGCACTTTAAAATAATTGCCTTCTGCCTCAGAGTACCAATGCACTGAAGCATATTTAACTGTTACCGATCATATTTTCCAACAATACTAATGCCACTAAGATCTGGATAATTTGATCTTTATTTTTTATTTGTGAAAAATATTTAGGATGACACAAGATAACTCATAATGTGGCCTACTGCAAATAACACATATTTCCTTTCCATCAATTCTATTAGAGCGACAGTGCCATTCTTAGTATTGTTGCAGTCCGCAACGTGTATGAAATTAAAAATATCTACTAGTTTTTAACTTACTCGTTTTCCACCAGTATTTACTCTGACGTTTGGTGTAAGGTAGGACCTGTAAGTCTCAGCCTCGGTGGGAGTGCAAGTTTCATGGTAAAACTGGTTGAGCTGTTCTCTTATTTCTTCTGTTTTAACAACATTTACAGAGGGCTCGTTGGTTTCAATCTCTTTCTCAATCTTTATTACTTTTTCTGTAAAATCAGTTGCCTCAGCAGAAATATTGCTAGGCAAAACAATGCTTAAAACAAGAAGTGTCGCATGGATTCTTGCGTCCATTTCTACAATTACAAAGACCACAGTAGGGATAGGATTCTATTTCTTCAGGTTATGATTGCAATTCTACAAAATTTATTACAGAAGATTGGAGATTATGTACATGTTCAATGTATTTTATTATGATCGCAAAAAAGCTGTAAAAGGGATAATTAAGCTCCAGAATGAATAATCTGGCAGATGCTACGTTTTTATTTTGGCAATAGTGAAGACTGTTAAGTTTATATTGAATCTATAAAGTTAATTAACCGGTTTACAAATCAAGACTTAGAGGTGTGGGTGCCTTGCCACAGAAAAACCAAAATCTTATTCATGCCTTGATTACCAGGATCCGTGTGGACTAAAGAACTGATGTGTCAAGATAAATACACGAAAACAAAAATGCCGATTGGCATTTTCCTGTTTATTAGCATGTTCCGCAAGGTCTCTTTTTTGTGATAAGATGTACTGACACCTTAATTTAAGGTGATACAATCGAATTTTTTGCACACGGTAAAAAGTTCATATTTATGTGAAATTTTGTCAACAAGAATTCCAACATAAAAACCATTTCTAATCACATCGTTCCAAGAACATTAAGATCTGGGTAAATTGAGCAAACTTTTCACACCAGATGACTTTAGAAAAATTCTTGATCGTCCTGACCGCCAATGTACCTCTGTGCAGTTTTGTGATCTGTTTTCCATAATGTAAGGTGCGCGTTGTGCGGACCTCTCTGCGAGAGTAAGAGAGTAACTCTTAGGTGAGTATAAGTGCGTTTATTCTACTCTGGCCCTACTAGTGGTGCGCTCTATTACAGGTATATGCTGGTCTGTTCTTGGCTGGTGTATTACGGGTCTAGGGTATGGGTGGAGCCCTCCCTGTGCGTGCTAAGGCACGTGTCGTACCCTGCAATAAGCTGGACCACCTATAGTCTCATCGAAATCCACTCGATAGACAATGGTGAACAAGGAATGCCGCACGGTCCGTGTCACTCGAGTTTTCCCTAAAGTAGATCATTCTGCCAACCTTACCAGAATTGTATTGGTTGAATATACTATTGGATCAGTTGTTGAATTAAATTTTTGTTGAAGATTGGCCAAAGATTTGGCAAAAATTTCACAAGGTTTTCATAAATAATATTGATTGCATGGTAAATATTTGTAAAAGTTTTATTTAATCTTAAAGTTTCATGGTACCATAAATGATCCCTTACCTGTTTTACCAGGTAATGAGCAAGATCTTGGTCTTGAAAACAAAGTCAACATTTACTTGTTTTACCAAATGTGCAAGGTGCATTGCATGACATTGTCTGTTTTGGAGACCAGTTTGCCAATGCACAGAACTCATGACACCTTAGTTTCAGACATTTCTGCCTAAAATTGATGTCTCAATTAAATTTTTGTCAAAGATTTTACAAGGATTTAGCAATGATTTGGAAGTGATGCAGTTATCATCCACGACACCAACTATAACAGCGCAACAACAACATTTCCGAATGGTCAATGCGTTTATTCTGAACTGGGAGGGAGT
The DNA here is from genome assembly GCA_038406175.1 of Haplosyllis leylae. Taxonomy (NCBI): domain Eukaryota; kingdom Metazoa; phylum Annelida; class Polychaeta; order Phyllodocida; family Syllidae; genus Haplosyllis; species Haplosyllis leylae. The sequence continues at coordinate 12,836 of JBCAUG010075241.1, read as the reverse complement.
TGCACCACAACAGGATAGGACTCTATTTAATAGTCTTCTACACTCTATTTATCCCCCTATTTGAAGAATAAATAACACATAGATATGTCATAGTTCGTATTGTAGTAGTACAATAATTGTTTCTCGGCTTTTCTTATCATATTTTTAGAATGGCTATTACAAAAAGTTATAATTTATTTTTTCGAAATGAAAGTTGCAATTGGAAAAGGGTCAGGCTTAATGAACTGAATCCAATCATCATAAAGAATTCGATGTCTTTCATTTCATTTACTGCCGTGTTGTTGCATTTTAACATGAATAAATAGCAGATGAGTGTCGATTTTCCATCCTAATTTAGGTTGTTTCATAAGTTCAAATATCTGAAAGAAAGCAGTTTTATAGGCTCAGTATAATTATAAGAAATGTTTTCATCACCCACATCTAAGCGCGGAGGAATGCATTGACAATTTTGAGTTGAATTATTTTTGTTTATTTACTTTAATAAGTATTTTCTAAAAACATACCTTTGAAAAGTGGCAAATAATTGCCGGGACGCACCTTTCGATTCAGCTGGCCTGAGCCAGTGTACAAAACGTCAGCATACCTCTACATATGGATGGTCTTTTTCGTTGACATCTCCATGACCCTTGACCAAGGCAAGTGCTCTTTTACCATATGTTTCCACTTTAACAACGTTATGGCTTCGCACTGTACAAGTCGACCCTGACATCTCACTCATTATGTCGTATATAGGATGCCCTAAAAACTATAAAAAAAATATAACACTTTTTTTTTCCATTCAAACCATCGGGAAAGTATGTATACTAAGTTGTATCTATCTCAGATAGAATAGACTTCCATATTCACCTTTTTCCCCGAAATGTTACTTTGTATTTCATTTGAGAAGAAGGATTCATAGTCCGCGAGTGTTTCTGTCTTTGTGCAAATAACACGAAAAAATCCATTGAGATAGTCCTCAATCTCTGCTGTAATGCCTTCATTATTCTGTGTCTCTTTCTCGTGAAAATTCACATCAATGAAAAGAAATTTTATGTCGGTTTTCCAATCATCTTTAGTTTTTATAAGCTCATGAATCTACAAATGGAAAAGTATATTTATGATGTGATAATATCATAAGAGTTTGTAAATATCCGGGTGATCACACAAACCTACAAAGAAGATGTTTTGCTGGAATCTTACTTCTACCCATGGTAAATGTTTGGATTGCTGGATGTCAGCATGTCCGATCACCATGGCGATGGCTGTGTCTTCATGTACTTCAATGCCCCAAACCTTGAAGTCGTCGATACGACAATTATCAGGGCTAAGATCTGATAAAATTTGCCAAATTCCTTGTGTCCTTCAAGCTGACAGAAAGAAAATTCCAATGAAAATTGGAGAGAAGTTAGTATGAATTAATATGATTACTGTACACAACTAGATCGCAGAAAACGGAGATCTTGTTAGGAAATTGAAAATGCTAAAATTTAGGTGTGTACTGGGCATCTTTATGCAGTAATTGACTTTAAGAATGAGATCGCGATCCATTTTCCCCAAATGTTTTCACTGAGTTCAGCGAATTTGGTAGCAAAAATAATATTATTTTAAAAAGGGATTGCTGTGCACGAACCTGCTATCTTTACCACAGCACCAGGATGTCACAGGTAACAGAGAAGATCCTTAAATTGAACCCAATTCATGCTTCAGTGATTTCTCACATTCTTTGAATTCTCTGAATTCACTGAATTTAATGAAATCTCTGCTGCATTTAGGGAAAACCCTATTGTCAATTTTATACTGTTCTCATTTTAACTGAGGCAAGATTTTTTCAAACAAATTTATCATATCTTTTGATAGCATTTTTTTCTTAACCGAATAGATTTAGATCACAATCAGCAAATTTATAAAGAGTTAGCACAAGCGTTTAGACTGACAAAATAACTATAAAATTCTTTTCATGTTTAACTTACTCGTTTTCCACTGTTATTAAGCCTAACATTTGTTGTAAAGTAGGACCTATAGGTCACAACCTGGGTGGGGGAACAGATTTCATGGTAAAACTGGTTCAGGCGTTCTCTTATTTCTTCAATTTTTGCCACTTTCTCAACAGGTTCCATTGCTTGAATTTCTTTTTCGATCTCGCTTACTTTCTCTACAAAGTCAGTTGCCTCAACAAAAACGTTGAAAGAAAGAAGTGCACTTGAAGTAAGTAGCAACAGTTTAAATTTGGATTTCATTTTTCTCCTGGCTGTAAGGACTGTACTGTCTTATGTGTTATGTTTTTAGGATTATTATTATACTTATTCATAATAAGTTAAACTTTATTATTGTAATGATATAGGCGATAGGAGTTGCAACTGCAGATGTTACATTTCTATTGTGCACTGGTCGGATTCAGATTAAGATACTGACTAAAATTGAGAATCCAAAACTTGCAATCAGTGGGGAACCATGTATATGCTCAATGTGTACGCTTTTGAAAGGCATCTTTAAATTAAAGAAAAACTGAATGGTAATGTCTTTCAAGCCGATGTTTTCAAATTATAAATTGCCTGTGGGACGTATTCAACATCTTAAACTTGTAAACAGAGACAAAAGAAAACGACAATGAAGTCAGGGGCCTTTCTAAAATCTGACCTGTTCTGTTACAGCAGTGACAAACGTGTACATAGTTTTGCTACAACTGAGCACGAAAATTCTTCAGGCGCGGGGCAACGACCATTGCCTATGCCTGCAAGTTTCATATAAAAACTTGGTATTGCGTCACATTTGGCTCATTTCTGAAGTCATTCTTGAAAAATGTTGATGTAAAACCCCTCAAACCGAAGTTTAGGAATTAAATGAATTTAGGTTTAAGTAGAAAAAGTCAAGAAGGCCATTTTGGCTCTTCATATCACACGAGTTTCTACACAGATGCATTGATACCTAAGGCAGCAGAATTATCATTCGCACAAGCAAAAATATGTAACAAGAATGTCTTTCAGTCGAAGGAGTACCGTGTAACACATAGATTAAAAAGACGTCAGACAAAGAACTCAAGTGTTATATTTGTTACGTTTATTAGGAGCGGTTGAAAAATTACATGTAGCACTCTAGGTGTTAAGGTGGAATTTGGATGTGAGCAAAACCAAATTGTGTTTCAATTTTCCATCCTTCTTCAGGCAGCTTGACAAATTCAAATGCCTAAAAAAGATTTCTTCTAGGTAAAACGCATTCATCATGAAAGAACATTGTAGATTTATGGAACAATGCGTTCTGGCCTTTCTGTTTTCAGCAATTTTAGTAATATCTCTGAGTTCTTCAGATCAACCTGTGATGTTCTTAAATATACCTGCAGGTACGGATGTGATATCTGATTCATGACAGCATGTCCCAGAACAATAGTAAGAGCTCTTTCACCATATGTTTCAATTTCCACAACTTTGTAGTTTAGAATCTTACACCTAGTAAATGGTACGACAGTCCGTGTCTCAATTATTCCTCTGTGTCCCAAAAACTGTAGAAATAAGTCAATTACTTTTTGAGGTAAAGAAAATGTAGCATTGCAGAAAACATTGCAAAATGTTCTCAAGCCGTATGTCGAAAAGCAAAATTTCATGCTGAGTCTTTTACTTACTAGGAACAGTTCTGTGAACATTGTTTACATTTTGCACTTAGAGAAATGTATACGACTCCGTTTCATCCCCTTGAAAGTGGATGTGATGAGAGCGATTCAGAATTATGAGAGATCATCTATTGTATGTGGGCTGACCAGTGTGTGAAATTTCTCAACTGCTTGAAACTTACCATTTTTCCTGCAATATTACTGTAGGAAGTCATTAATGTAGGAAGTCAGTCATTATTTCTGTTTTATTGCATAAAGCGTTAAAATATCTACTGAAAAAATCCTCAATTTCGATTTTGCTGCTTTCATCATTCTGTAACCAATTCATCATGGAAATTCACTGCACGGAAAAGGAATTCGATTTTAGTTTTCCACCCGTCCTGTTTAGTCTTCACAAGTTCCTGTATCTACAAGAAAGAGAATACGATGCAAAGGCCGGTCGTGGTGGCCAAGCGGTAGCACGTCTGCTTACTGTGTGGGAGGTCTCCCGATCGAATCCCGGCATCCTACCTATGATACATATATGTGGCATGTAGGGAAGGGACTGGCCACCTTACTGGCTGTCAAGAGTTGGTGGGTGTTGCACCAAAGGTGAATCTGGGGAATCCATCATGGGCAGGCGAGGAAGCACCCAAGCGAGGCATCCACCCTGGCTTTGAAACCCAGGGCAGACGTCACCAGAAGTCCAAAACAGCGATATCAGTGGCCCCACAAAAAGGACATGTGTCCTCCAAAAATTTTTTAAAAAAAGAAGAGAATACGGCGTTTTGTGGTGTAAATAACTCGCTATTCATGAAGATAGAAAAACAACCATTTGATACGAGAAAATAAGCAGTTCTTTAGAATGTTGTGTGACAATTTCTTTAATATAAAGTACTACTTTTTTGAAGTAACCTCAATACCACAGGAAATGCTTACTTCTACCCCTGCTATATTGTTAGACTCCAGAACATCAGAATGACCGGTCACCAAGGCGATGGCCGTGTTTTTGTAAATTTCGATGTCCCAAATCTTGAAGTCGTCAATATGGCAAGTAGGGGCGTCAGTGTCCAAGAATGCTTGCTTAGCACCTTGTTGTCCATCATACTGTTGAAGAAAAATTATGGTCACACTTCCCAAAAAGCAAAAGTGATCAAGGTTTTTGTAAAAAAAAACCAAACAAATCTGCTATTTCTAGCATTTTTGTTCAAAATTGACATTGTAGAGTGGTGGTGGTGGGTTTAATAATTTTAAGCAAAATAAAATTGCCTCCAATGGGAATTGAACCCACAAATAAGGGGTCTGAAGTTTGCTTCATGTGCCACATGGGACTTGGGATCATTTTAGAATCAATAGAGTATGCTATTGTAATTTCGTTTGAAGATCTCTTATTCAACACATGTGTGGTTGGGCCAATTGCAAAAGCATCAGACTTCTGAACCAGTGATGATCAGTTGTGGGTTCAATTCTCACTGGCAACTTTACTTTTTGCTAAAAATGATTGAATCGCCTTGACGTCAATGTGGTTCACAAATGCCAAAAATTTCAAACTGTCTGACAAAGGTAAACTTCTTTTGTTGCTAAATTTTGTCATCAACAACAGGGGAATTATAAAATACAATATCCCTTTTACTTCTCTAGAAAATAAAATACAATATCCCCTTTACTTTTCTAGAAAATTGCACTTCAGGATTTTGTGACTGGCCAATTTCCATGTTGCAAAATACATGAGGGTAGTACTTACTCGTTTTCCATCAATATTCACCCGGATGTTTGGGGTAAGATAGGATCTGTAAGACAAATCCTCAGCCGAAGTACAGGCATCATTGTAAAACTGGTTCAGGTGTTCCCTTACTTCTTCGACCTTTTTCACGTTCTCAACTGGTTCAATTGCTTTAACTTCTTTCTCGATCTGCTTTACTTCATCAACAAAACTATTGGACTCAAGCAAAGTATTGAAGCACAAAAGGATTTTTGAAATAATTAACAACAAATGAATTCTGCATGTCATACTTCCAGTCTGTCCCTAACATAAATGTTTTATGTAGATGCAGAATGTCTGATGTTTTTGGTAACTTTATTGTTATCAGACCAATTACCAGGCAGATGTTACATATTTAATTTAACAACAGTTAAGACTTTGTACGTATCCTTACATTCGAGTCTTCCCTTAATGGTAGGTTAGATCACTTAACAAATTTGTTAAATAAGCTAACACAATTCAAACTGGTGGTAGTCGATAATGGTAATCAACCCAAATGGGCAATGGTAAATTCACTATGGCTAGTTTTATAACACTTATTACTGGACATATTGAATTCACTGTTGCTCATTTAGATTGATTACTGTTATTGACTGCCACCAGTTGCATTTAACTAATTTAAAAAATTTGTTAAAGAACCTAACCTACAATTAAGGGAAAACTCAATTAAATATACATATTGACTGGGATGGCAATATCATTCTGAATTGCTTGGTATATACAATTCACACTGCGGATACAGACTTTGTTAGATTCTAACCACAAGTGATTACATGATAGTAACTAGCAAATGTTCCATGGACATCAATACATTTAGTGACTACTAAAGTGACTACTTTGGTGACTAGAAATTGAGCTAATTTTCTGACTTTTAGGTTACAGTCATACTGAATATTTTACCTCTGATCCAGTGCATAAACACACTAGCCACTGATTGATCTGAGTTAAGTACTGAAGGGGTGTTAAAGTTTTCCAGGAAAAATTGCACAAAATTCATATCAAATTCAACCATTTGTTATCATCCATGAAACAACATTACCACAATGGCAGTTTCTCACCAAATAGATTGAAACTCAATTATACTAAAAAGGAAATGATTTGAGCCTACTTTCCTAATGCTACATAGTATATTATCTAATATATATCCAACAACATTTTTGACAATTTGAAACAACATGGTTGATTTGACTGATTTTGTAAACAGGAAGTGTTTTCTGCACATGTACAAACACCGAACTAGTAGTGACTAGAAGTCACTAACAAAATCTGTATCCGTAGTGTACATTTGTGTCACAAGTTATCACATGTACAGTTTTGTGTTAATGTTTTATTCATGTAGAAAGTGGTCTTTTAATGAAATTGTCATCCTACTGAAACGTTTTTCGAAATTTTACAAGATTATTATTATTAACTGATTTTCACATGTGGCATACCAAATTGAAAATACAAGATAGGAATGGCTTTGTAATGCCTAATGGGCCAAAGACAGAAGGAAGTGCAAAGTATATAGGTAACACATAGTAATCATGTATGCTACACTGGTGTTAAAATATACAGCTAAGCTTCATCTCTTAATATTCGAGGCTCTTTGATATTAGTAAGGAGATCCAAGCTATGTAGAAATTTTTCAATTCTTTTATTTCTAACATATCATATTGTGTCCACACAAAAGTAAAACAAACCTTGAAAAATCTCCAGATGCCTGAGATTTCCTTATTAAGAATACAATTATTTAGTAACAAACTATATTGTATTGTAGTTTTTCTTATGCAGTTAAAGATATCTTTAAACAATTCTCAAAGAAGCCCATATGAAAACTTTAGTCCAAATTTACTACAATGACTGCATTCGTCAGATTATATTGATGTTCCTCCAGGGTGACTGGTGGGAATTTGATAGGTGGTGAATTAAAAATATTAATTGCTACTCAGAATGTTACTGCGGCATTTCGATGTGTGCGAAAACAATTTGTGTTTCAATTTTCCATCCTGCTTCAGGTAACTTGAGAAGTTCATAGCCCTGAAAGGAAACATTTCATCTGCGTAAAGCACATATGTATTATTGCAATATGTTGGAGATACAACAGAAAGAGGTGACACTTTCCACCTATGATCAAAAGAATTAGAAATAGTTCTCTTTGTATTAAACGGTTACGTAGATATTTACCACCAGATACGGATGCTCTATTTTATTAACGTCTGCGTCACCTAGCACAACGGCAACAGCTCTGTCACTATACGTTTCAACTTCCACAACTTTAAAGCTTCGAACCTTACAGTCCGAGGGAGGTACATCACGCAGTGTCTGCATCATTCCTTTGTATCCTGAAAACTATTGTAATAGGTGCATGAAGATCAAAGGATCAACCAAAATCCTATCTTATGTTATTAAATTGTGTAACTGCGGGTTCTTGTATCTGTATATTCTAGTTAAGAATTTAAGAAATCAGTTAAGTAGTTGTTTTCTTGTTTGAGCTAAAGTCGTAGAGACAACTTAAAATGTAAAGGTGGTGGGGTGCGGAAGCAGTGAGATTTACTGTAAATGGGGAAGGGTGCACTGAATGAAGTGTGCGAGAGATGAGGAAGGTGGCATTGTGGGAAAAGTGGGTATTATTGGAAATGTAGTCTCAGTGAATAATAACAACAAGTAAGTTTTTCTGGCAGAATAGAGTTTTTCCTAAATGGAGCAGAACGTTCATTGAGTTGGGTGAATTCAGGGAATCTGACGGATCACTGAAACGTGAATAGGGGTCAATTTAAAGATCTCTTCTGATAACTGTGTCTGTGGTAGCACTCCAGTGCCACAGGAGTAGTCCCAGGTATGAATAATCTTTTGGGTCGCAATTTTTTGTGTGTGATTTTAATGAATTCAGCAAAATTATTTTGGGAGAACTAAATTGTTTGGGGTAACATGTGAAAAAAATGTTCCGGTCCTTGATACTTACCATTTTTCTTGCAATATTATTGCTCACGTCCACTGTAAAGAACTGTAGGAAGTCGGATATTGTTCCTGTTTTATTGCACAAAGCAAGAAAATATCTACTGAGATAATCTTTAATTTCTGTTTTACTGAATTCGTCATTGCGGGCCACTTCTTCATGAAAATTCACATCAATGAAGACCAAATTTGTCCTAGTTTTCCATCCATCCCGTTCAGTCTTCACAAGCTCAAGAATCTACAAGAAAAGAACGGATCTTTCTCATTATATCCTGCGTCAATTCTTCAAATATACAGATATTCACCGTAAAATATAGGAAATTGATCTTTTAATGCATTTCATGTGACAATTTTTTCCGTAAAGGGCTCACTTCCATCCATGTTTCATTATTTGATTGTTGGATATTAGTACGACCGATCACCAATGCAATGGATGTGTTGTCATTAACTTCGATGTCCCACACTTTGACTTTTTCGATGTGACAAGTAGAAGCGTTAATATCTGAGTATAATTAGGCAGCACCTTGTTGTCCATTGTACTGTTTAAAAGATATCGTTTCATATTCAATATAAATTAGATTGAAATCTATAAAAAAGAAAATTATGTGTATGCGAATGATCAATTTTGAAAGGACAGTACAATCTTTCTCAAACAATTTCATTCTCCTCAGCAACCTCAAACGCATCAATTGTTCCACATGGATTTAAATATTTAAACAAAGGATAAAATGTTTGAAAATTAAACCTACTCATTTTCCATCAATATTCATTCTTACATTTGGTGTAAGATATGATGTCGTAATCAGAACGTCGGTGGTCAAATCATCAGTAGAATGATGGCAAACGTCATTGTAAAACTGGTTTAGGTGTTCTCTTACTTCTTCTACTTTATTCACGTTGTCAATTGGTTCAACTGCTTCAACTTCTTTCTCGATCTTTTTCACTTCATCAGCAAAATGAGCTGTTTCAACAAAGGTATTGAAACACAGAACAATTGCAATAGATAACAAAATATGGGTTTTGCCGTCCATGCTTCAAGAATTTAGAGAATGTGTATATTATCATCTGTATAGTTCCTTGAACTAAATATATTTACTAAGTATGGAGTGTATAAGAGAATGTGCTTTTTTGTATTATGGTCTTGAAGAAGCTACAAATGCCACAAATAATCTCAAGTATCAATTATCTGACAGATGTTACATATTTATTTCAACAGTAGTATATAACGTCTACATATCTACACATAGCCATATTATTGCCATATGATTTTTTATTTAAAAATTACACTTGTCCACACTGTCTTTTCATATTTTCTGCATAATTTATTTTGGTATTCAAGTTTTTCGTCGTGGACCTTGTTCTGACGCGTGTGGCAAATTGGACTACTTTGTCTTAAAAGTTGAAGTTTATTTTGAACAATTACATAACATCTGCCAGATGATTGATACTTTCATATTTTCTTCACGATCATAATACAAATTACAGAAACTATCATACACTCTACATCTTTATCATCAAATTAATTTGGGCTAAGATCTTGTATGCTGTGTTAAATAATTATTTAAATCTAGTACACGAGATTTTACCTTGAATTAATATGTTGATCCTGAGCCAGTGTTTAGATACTAACTTTTATTTCATTTGATCTTAGACCAAAAATTATTTGAAGATGGCATTTTTTCATCTATCAAATGTTTATGCATTGCTGAACATTAGCAAATTTGTTTAGTAATTGCTAAACCTTTGGTAAATGCTAAGCTTTAGTAAACTTTTAGAACTTGACAAACGTTTTGGAGATGTTAATCTTTTCTCTGTTGTTAAACACCGAGTAAGTACCGAACATTTGGCATCAGTAAAATGACAGATCTGACCGCCTAAATTATTTGACACAGATCTAACAGATCTGCAAGAATAAAGTTGAGAACGAAAAACTCTATAACATTTGAGAGTTATATACTAACCCTTTTTCTCCAGAATTAACAATATGGCAATTGCCCAATGATATAGGAAGATTTAGGAATTGAATATTTTCTGGACAAGTGCGCAATTTTGACTTTTTAAACTGAGACCACAAGTCTTTCGGACCATTCCACATCTGATTTTTGTTTTAGAAATATGTGCAAATACGATGGGACGGATATGGACTTCTTGCAAATTTGAGTAACATGTCCAAGGCATGGCAGCATTGGGATTTCTCTTATTCACCCTGAAGGAACAGCAAAAATTTCAGACTAACACGGAGATATCACTAATTTCTGACAAAGGCTTAACAATGTAAGTCTATGGGAATTTCAGTTTTTGAATGGTGCAGCCTCCTCTGGTGACCTTACAAAACTAATTCTTGCAATAAAAATTGTATATTGGTGTTGTGCACCAAATGATGTAGCCATATATGAAGTTTTCAATTTAGAAGTAGGTTTAAAATGACAAAAACAAGCACATGCACAGAAAATTCTGACTAATGCCCGATCAGTAATTCTGACAACTAAATTTTCTTCAATAATTTATGACAATGTGTCAGAAATTATTGACTTCAATGGGCTTTGCAATAGTAACAGTAGGAGAATCAGTAATTAGTGATTGATAAAACCTGTTTGAACTGGTTTGAACCAGTTTGTGTACAGTTGTCAGAAATTACTGATCAGTGAAAAAGATGTGTTTAGACAAAATGATAATTTTCTTTGATTTCCTTTACAATTAACTTTCAATAGTAGTTGGCAAAAAAAAAACACTACACAAACCTTTCAAAATATGTAATAACTTTTAAAGTGGATGCTCAGATGTCTGTGATATTTGCAGATTTTTCAAGGGAAAATCCCTGAAAAAATTCACCCATTGACTATAATAGGTCAGAAATTACTGATATTGTCGTTTTAGTCCGAAATTTTTGCTGTTCCTTTAGGGTGTTATTTGAACTTCCTTTGAAATATCCATCATGATAAGATCAAATTTACATTTAATTCTGAGGGGCTTCAGCAAAAAAAAGTTACCTAAACTGGGAATTGAACCCTAACACTAACCATTATGTATAGTGATTTAGAAGTCTGATGCTTATTCACTTGTGTCGACCTGACTTGTATTACTTGGGAGATTTTTAACTGAAGGTTCATCACAGGTCGTATTCAGATGGGAATGCAGAGGAAGATACCAGGCAATTTTTTCTTCTCTCATGACCAATAGAAGAATATCAATAGCAAAAATAGTACCTTGAGTTTTTTCACTTTTCCAAGTTTAATAGAAATCTATCAGCTAATTTTTAACTGAATTTAGAAATATTATTTCAACCGAAAGCAGTATCCAATATGGACCACTGGTCGGTATGCATGTGGAAGCAAAAGGAATATTGAGTCATTGGCCAAATACCCAACAATAAATTGTACTACTTTCGGTTGAACAAATTTTTAAATTACCAAATATTAGCGGATAGATTTGTATTAAACTTGGAAAATGAAAAAAACTCAAGGTGTCATTTTTCCTATTGATATTCCCCTATTTGTCATGAGGTAAGAGGACTTTTGCCAGGTACCAGGGTCCCCATCCCATACCGAATACCATCCGTGTTCATGCACCATTTCACTTTTAGCACTTGGATCACTTCTAGAATCAATACAGCATGATTTTATGAAAGTGCTAAAGATTAAGATTGGAAACAAATTTTTACTTGGCACATTTAGGGAAGCATTAGAGTAGATGACATGATTTTCAGCAGTCTATTCCCACTGATGGAAATTTCCTTTTTTGCTGAATTTATTTTGCTTCGGTTTTGTCTGATATGAATTCAGGCTTAAAGTGTAAAATTTGATCTTATCGTGAAGCACTCAATCGGGTTTATCGTTATTATTAATGCATCTGGGTACAAGCTATTGAAATGCACAACTTTCCATCATTACATTTTCATTATTGTTGCCACAGATGGACACGCTAATAAATTCTAATGATATTTCGCCCACTATTGTGTTTTTCCAAAACTATATGTATAAGGTGAGATGAAATATGTGTGCGCTTCCCTAAATAAACCATTTTCATTCATGGTTTGTAATGAAAACACTTTAAATACGCCTCTAAGACAAGATGATAGTCTACGACTTGCTGGGTAAACTAGGCCAATTGCGAACGAGACTTAAATTCCGCTTTTCAATGATTACCTACAATTCAGCTTACGTAGTAGGCTGACCGCCTTAAATTGTAACATTCCCGTCTCGAATTCAAATACGGTGCCCAACGTCACGACGCTTGGCCCAAACACAGACGTGTAAATTCAAAAGTGTGCGCAAATAAATCTAAAACCTTAGATTTTCACTTCATCTCATTATGTTTTGCTGAAGTCCAAATACAGCTTTTCACAAACAATACAAGAATGCCAAAATTGCCAACTTCATTTTAGCTTCGCCAATACAAATCAACTAGTCCAACAAGAATATTGACCGTACGTGGTCAAAGATTAGTCTCCGCAACATGCTCCTGTCACCAGACTTCCAAATGGGTGAAAATCTGGTAAAATCCCAATGGTTTGGGGGGGGGGGGAGGGGTCCCAGGGACAAACTTCCAACTTTTGATACTGAGTCTAAATCTACT
>JBCAUG010075132.1:0-22704 GCA_038406175.1 Haplosyllis leylae | reverse complement strand
CGATTACCAAACTGTCCTAAGTTTATGTTTGTGCACTGGTCTCTTTTGTAACATAGTTTCTTAGCTTAAACTGTATTTGATGGAAATTCGGTGTATACATTTTGTCGGCCTTTTAGTGAAGATGGAAAGTGAAAGTTACAACAAATTTTTACAACATTAAACAAGTCAAAACCTCAATTGCGTCAATAACTACTTGTGCATTCACTTTTCTGATTACGATGATAAGTGTACTTTGCAGAAGAATGGTTTTTTTTGTACTATTAAAACACACAATTACAAGTGGAATAGATCTAATATACATGTCACACACTTTAAGTCGGTGAGTGAAGCGAATGCTCACTCATGCAGATTCAGAATGAAGGGCCTGATGGTCCGCAGGAAGGGGCATTCATGTCTGCACTTATGTTGAGTTCTGTGGTGGTTGTCTGGAGCCAAATAATAAATATGGCTGACACACGCCTGTCAGCATGGACGCAAAATAAGAATAAAAGTCTCAAGGATTTCTATAAAACACACCTCCACAAAGGCTCCAGAGCCTGATGGAGAGTGTGACCCATCGAGCGACACTGTGGCCTTCCTTGGAGTGTGGGTACATGAGGTACCTACAAGAATAAGTCCCCTTGGTGGACTCTAACAGGTCCTAACAAAAAGCTTATCCAGCCAACCAACCCCACTTTGGGAACGAAACTGCTCTTATATATGAGTATCTAGATGGCATCACGAATGACATAGGCCTTCCATCTTGATATCATTAGAATGGCCATGCTAAGTGGGAGTGATTATGATGAACCACTACTCACAGCAGCAGGACGGGGCCAGCCAGTCATGCCACCTAGGGGTAGCTAACGGCTTAGGCTAAAAATAGCCCTCCTCCCAAGCAGACTTCCAAGAGCCTAGGGAATTACAAGAATTTTAAAATGGGCACACGCTAAGACCGACAGCATCCGCCTTCATCTGCATGACATATAGAAGTGCAATATTGTTAAGCAATAAGCTTCACGGCAGCTTCAATCTCTTATCAATGAATATTACAGTTGTAACAGTTTTCTACGCCACCATTTTCCATTACCCTAGGGGTGTACTCAAACTGACTATCCATTTGTGTATGCCTCTGGGTTGCACAGTACATGTTTAGCATGTACTGACCAAACCAGGGAGTGCACTCAAACAGGATGTCTATTTGCATGACAGGGGTAGGGGGATATCGCGCAAGTGAAAATGGTACATCAGCTGCAGTTGCGTGAGGTGCATACATTAATATAAAATCCATTTGTTTACTTTGAGAATTATTTAGAAAACACACGAAGTATGATATTCACATGAGCGGGTTTATTACAACTGAACTGTACATAGTTTCTTAACAAAAGTGCCTTGCATCTTGCAATAAGCAAAAATAATTGTAAATATTTTGTATATATGCAGAGTATATTTTGTACTGCTTGTTAACAGATAAAATTTTCGATGTGTAATTCTTCTTATTTCTTCTTTACTTGATGGTAACAATCTTGAACATACAGCTGACAACCTTTGAAACAACCCTGACAACCAAAAACAGCATTGCAAATCCAAACCTTTGCATAAGGATCTGGTGAAGACAGATTGAACTGTCTGCATACCAAAGATTATCTTCAATTTAACTGTGCAAAAAATTTGTCCTTACAATTTTAACCTTCCTAGTGATGGCTAACTAGACTTCAAATTATAAGGAACAAATTAAATTCGTGGAATGTGTTTTGGTGGTGATCTTAATTATCAAATATAGGTCCTGTGTGCCATCACAAATCACCACCAAAAACACAAAGTCCACACGGGTTTATTTTAACGGTTTCTCCCGATATCGTCGGAAAAGGTAAAATTTCAACACAAATGTCTGGAAAGGGTAACGTTTTCACATAAAGCGTATAATTTATTTTCTAATCTGGACGTTAGGACGCCCCGCCTCATACCCAAAAGGAATATGCTACACCATGGTGCATGTTTATGAGTAAATCCTTGTTGGATTCAACAAAAGGGTAAAATCATTTCAGGAAAGAATATCCATCTACCAGAACTTGCAGGAAATTTCGAATCATTTTGACTGCAAAGTGAGATTCTTGATCCTTATTTTCATATTGAAAATCATTAAACCCACATGAACGTAAATACAATCTTGTAGAACCAGCAAATTTTTGTAGTTTTCAGATTTTCTAGATTGATATGCAAAAAGAGAACATACGTTACTATTTTCTTCCTCTTTGAACAGTTGTAAATCCATGTGATGCCATTCCCCAATCTTCCCGAAAGGTTCACAATCATATCAAGATTCAGGTCATTTCTACAATTGAAACGTCATCAGTAAATAAAATACTGCACAACTTTCAGTGAAAAGAAAACTGTTCAAAAACAAAGTGGAAATGAAACAAAAAACTTGTTTATTTTTAAATCAATCGTAAACTAACGGCAAAGGAAGTGAAATAAATGTTAACACAAAGCCAAACTGTTCTTTTCAAAAACCATTTTTGGTAAGTTACTCCAGGTGAGCCCAAGGCAAACAAACTACTTTTAAAAAAACAGCCACGTGTGAACTAAGTGCTAACCTAAAACACAGTTAAACGGACATTACGCAAATCACTTTAAGAAAGTGTTGGAAAGTGACTTTACAAACATATTAAGTAAAAGGTGCAACTCTTAGCACATTGTCACCTTAAGGATTCTAAGCTTGAACATGCGACTTCTTGAAGCGAAGATAACGAACTTATTGTCCCAGTATTGTGTCCACATGAAAGCAATGCACCCAAATGGCCCTTTCTTATTTTATTTTTGATTTAATCAGTTAAACGAGAGATGTTTACCTTAAAAATGAGTGTTTAGATTCAACTGCAACGAAGTGTACGCAATTATATGTCAAAGTAGAACCACATTATTCCAGCGCATCCTAATTGACCCTTCGTTTGACCCCTCTATCTCAACAGTTAACAGTGTATAGCTATTGGGCATTCTATCCAATTTGATCATAACATTGGGAACACTTTTCATGGTTACTGAACCTTCTGATAGATCCATGGATTTGAATTACAGTCTCTCCCATGTTTCAAAGCCAATAATTACGGGGAGAAGCATTTCCAAAACAATTAAGACGGATAACTTCTCTTCCATTTTGGATCAGCGCCATTCCTAACAGGGAAATTCCCTTCTGGAATTCAGTTAACAATTTCATCAATAAGAAAAACGGAATAAAGTCCACGCAACTGAAGCGTTTGTCAAAATAGTCCAGGAGTGTTTGTATCAATATTATCCGCTGAACAAACACTCATCTCACCACAGTAAAAGTTTCCTTTATTACCACCAAAGTTACAAAATTCCCTGTTTGGCACGTTTGGTAATGAGTTTGGCATAGGATCGTTAAATATTTATGGAACGGATTGGAATGGAACCAATTACCTGAGCTTCAGTATAAGGAAAGTTGGTTAAAAACTTTCAATAGTTAAGCTTAATTAATGAAAACGTCTTTCTTGTCGTAATGAGTTTTGCTCGTAACCTTACACTATTGGATTGCATTAATTCAAAAACCAGACTAAACTGAATGGCGTGATATATGAGCACTGCATTCTGTTCTCGTGCCACACTCTCGTGTTTCCGAAAATGTGATCTGTGATATTAATCCGATTAATTTATTTGATGAATGGAAACCTAAACTTAAACATTTTCCCCGTCGATACCATTGTGAATAGATTCGTTGCGTATCCAAGGGGGTACGAATGCACGCCTTCTCTGGACATTCTTTGTATGAAAAAAAATTATGTTTTGTATGACACCACACTCTGGAAGAAGCATTTAAAACTGAACTGAAATGCATTAAAACCAAATGCATTGCATTTACAAACTCAGCAGTTCAAACAGAATTTTCCCAATTTTTATGACATAACATTTAACAAGGACACTGATATTCAGCATAAATGATCTATGTCTTATTCATTAAAAATATTTCATTTTACTGGTAGAAGTCAAAGGATTATTACCAAGAAATGATTAAATTAAATCTGATACTCCAGAACTGACTGATTTTAAAACAAAAAAAAACAAATTGTAATCCTTGTTTCTCGACTCATTCTCTTGTTAGGATTACAAGCAGTGCGCACAATATACAAACAGGTCCCCGCACAAATGGTTGAATGGCTTTTATTGGGGGCCTATGGTTGGATGATTTCCAACGCCCTTGACACCTTAGTGCCAATTTTCATGTCAACCAAACTTGTCAGTTCCAAACACCAACAGTTCACCCTTGCACTACGTGTAGGCAGACGCCTGAATGAAATTCGTGTTTGACAAGTTTGTAAATTATATGTTAAACATGATGATTTTAGTCAGTAGTCCTTGGAATCAAAGAGCCTGGGAATGCACACACCATTAGGCACCAGCCAAAATATAATGACAAAAAATGAGTTCGAAAGTTCAGAGTTCAGTCACTCAAGTCAGTGGCTCAAGTGTGCAGTTCTTGGTGAAAAATTAGAACCCTATAAGGTTACTTCAACGATACACACACAAATACAGTACATCTGAAAAAGAGATGTACGCAGGTTTGTCTAATGGGAAGGACATACAATCATGCACAACTGGCGTGTTGATGAAAAAACCCACTTAAGTTTAATCTTTCAAGGTCTATGTCAAATTAGTGGTTAAATTGCCCAAGTATCCTAAGAGTTTTACCTTAAAGAACATAAGAAACAATGATGTTAATGACCTTAAAGTAGTGGTTTGTTAAAATACACTTAAGTAGGATAATGGGGTGGAACCACACAATGATCATAAGGTGGGTGTTTGTGTTTTGCTGGTGGCTCTTTTAATGTATTATGTATCAGATGAGTTACCATATAATCACCCATTGATGAACAATGAAATCATAGGAATAGTTAGTATGAGTAAGGTTCAGGTGCTCTTTAATACATCGCTAAAAATTTATGTAAAGAAGACGATGGTAGCATTGCCAATGACCCATGGACATTAATATAATGTGGGCTGCTTGTTAGATTTTTAGATTCACACAATTGTGCTTCCAGCTGCCAGGCTAGATCCGAAGAACTAAATTCCACGAATGAGGTAAACTACAATGATAACAAGAAAGTCCTCCTGCAGGAATGCAAGAGGAATACTGACCGTGGGGTAGCAAGTGCTCACTCTGCTGTCCTATCCCGGGGGGGGGGTACCCCAGTCCTGGCCAGGGGGTACCCCCAGCTGGACCTGGCTTGGGAAGCCCGTCCCAGCTGGACCTGGCTTGGATACCCTCACCCCCCCGGCTGGACCTGGCTCGGGTACCCCCCTCTCCTGTGGACAGACAAACACCTGTGAAAACAGTACCTTATCTCCGTAGTACGTACGCGGTCGGTAATAATTGACCCACAAAAGAATTCAAATCTAATAAGATTTACACTTAATGTATACATTCGCATTTTTGGATTCCCACTTCACAGCGCAGATGCCAAGAACTACAATCCACAAAGCCAGCGAACTCTGTATGGCAAACCGTCAAACTAATCGGACTCAAACAAAGAAATATAAAACTTAATTGATATATTTAATAATTAATAAGAAGCACATGTGTTCGGTGCAGTGTGACTGATCAAAGACCTCACAGAAACAATGTGCCCATCGTTCACGGTAGGATGGCAGTCTATGAGGCTTCAGATGGGAGATGTACCACAGAGTCTAGTCTTTTATCAGAAGCAACAATAAAACAAAATCATATCCAGAAACGAAAGATATCAAAAATTAAGGCAAGGGTGTTTTAACACATCAAAATGTTCATTATGGACCATTGTATTTCTCAGTATACCAAACCAAACATGTGGTGACATACTTTTTTGATCTAATTTCAAACCAATCATCAGTTTCTTGATAAGCTGCATCATCGTAGAAATGTTTCCTTGTGCTATTTTACCCATTAGATGTCTTTTCTTTCCCCTCGAGGTCATTTTATTTCCTGTTTTCATTGAACCCACCAGTCTCGTGTCCCGACGATCACTGACCTGGATGAGCATCACGAACAAACTCCATCAAATCATTCACTCCTGATACCAATGTATCAAAACGGGCAATTCGACTCTTCCTGTATGAGACGGATACAAATACTGAAATAGATCTTGCACAGAAATCATTAAACGTGAGTCAAACGTAGAATATGTCCCAGTCAGTCCAAGGGGTATCATATGAGCTTACGTTTACCCTTAGTTATTTTGCTGAATAGTTGAATGCATAACCTCATTTAGATGAAATAAAGTTCTCAGGTGAATGTGGCAATCTTTGAATGGTAATTCCAAAGTCTTTAAATACCAGTAATTCCACTGACATGCTTCACAATCCAGTCAACCATGAAACTATCTATGCGGGGCGGAACGGTTTTAATATTCATGAGTTTCTATGCTGTCTATGGGAAGCATTACCTTTTACAGTAGCAAGTTCCGGAAATTCCCCGTGACGTTGACAGGGATTTCACCGAACGTGGCTTTGTGATTGGTTACCTGTCTCAGGTGGAATATAAAACTTGTCACAAAACAACGTGTGCTATCATAAACACAGTGAATCACATCTGGTTGAGGACAAACCTCAGATAAATCAATACTAAAGAGGAACTGGGGAAAAGCAGGATACTACCTCCACTGTCAGCTGCTCTGTCTGCAGGTACAAACCACAGACACACGTTGGAAAAAAGACAATACCACTGATCATGCCGATTCTACATTTACCGTTTGGAATTACCACAGTCAACATGAAAACTACACTGTTAACGTTAACACTGATGATCAGCACTGTCTACGGTAAGATCTTAGTTTATTTGTTTGAAATTCATTGACACAGAATGTCAGTAACATGGAAGAGCATTCAGATGAAGATACACTTCATTGGAAAATCCTGGAAAGGAGTGCCCCAGGGCCCCATTTCCCTACAAATTCAAAAATTCTTTACTTTCACATAGTTTTTCGGAACATTTCCCCAAAAATAACCTCTCCTACAAGTGGAAACTCTACCAACGGGAAATCCTGGGTCTGCCACTGCCCTGTGTTGTAAATGACAGTGAATTTTCTTGAAAAAGAATTGGTAAGAATTTTAACGTTCACAGGGTAATTTTTTTTTTGATGGACAATCGCAAGTTACTGTGCAAAATTTTCATCAACTTGAATTAAACTGTCCAAAATACAAAGATCAGAACTAAGTTTCTCTCACTTTCAGCATTTTGATACTGGCATGACAGGTCCAGTTGTGTCATTACATCATAACTTAATAATTACCTTTCGTGTTTTGGTCGTTGCTACGTTACAAAACGAAAATGAAATTACATAATAATTGAAATTCATTGATCCGAATCGTAGTTAGATTTAGATCGTCTATTCCTTAACATGCAATAGTCACAAACACACTTTAAATTGTTTTTGCCAAATTAGGGATGATCAGAAAAATTAGGATCCAAAAGCGTAGACATGTTATGTGAGAGGTACATTAATATTACCTGCGTAACCCTCAAGGCGCCGGCCAGATCAAAGGATTGGTCCACCTGGCTAAATCGAAGCTGTTTACCAATTTTCACGTTATACTTGGAATACAATGGGGAATTTTTCTTGAGTCATTGTTCGCTCCCAATGGGCTTGGCTTTCACCTCGATTATGTTTTTGCTAATTAAGACTGATCAATGATTTAACAATGTCGCAGATGTTTATTGATTTTGAATTGCGACATTTTTATCATTTGTGACTATTAACCGTGAACACAGAAGATAATCGGGGTATCTGACATTTCGTCGATAAGTTCACGAAAAATACGGCCAAATCATATATATTACGTCATCATATGTTACGTATGTAGTACAGGGAATTTCTGAATGAAGTTTAAAAACATCTGTTAAAGCGAAAAAAACAACAACAGTACAATGTCATGCAGCTGCTATTTATGTTTACAAATTTCTTAAAATAGTTTTGAAAATATCCTGTTTGTGATAGATATTGGAGATTTCATAATTTCATAGTTGTGGAGGTCGTTTGTTTTCCATTGAAACTAGACACTTCTCATGACTCCTCGAATAAATCCCACTACCCTCTCCCCATTGTACGTTGATCACAGATGTTTCAAACCTTTTGACGTTAAGGCTCTGAGACATTAAGCCTGTCGTCGTATGTGGCAAATTGCGTCACATTGCGACGCGCACAAGGCTCCATGTCGATTTTCACAATCAATTTTATGGTTCTCGGCGGCTACCAAATGGTCCTTAACAATTGACCAGGCTATTCAGACGAGTAAAAGTCAAGTTGTAATAAAACAAGTTGAACTATTTGGAGGTGCAAGCGTGTTTGTCACATAAACTAGACATGTGTCAACAAACATTATATTGCGGTGAATTTGACACATTACAAACTGTAAAAAAATTTAACCAATATTAGAAGCGGCTGGTTAGTTACTTGTAAACGTAAATGTTGCATTCGCACGCACATCAGCAAACACATGCACGAAAACATCTCTTCTTTTTTTTTCGAAGCGAAGAACAGATGTCTAAAACTGATTTGCCAAGGCAACCAGCAGTCACAAATTTCTGGAAAAAATTCCTGGCACCGAATCAAGTAAATTATAATGCGTCTCCGGCTGAGAGACAATCTTCTCGTTTTTGTCTTCGTTTCGGTGCCAAGAGACATTCTTTCTACGTGACCCGACCGCGAGTTTTTGCCGAAGAGACAAGTTTTGTTTGGAGACTTTTAAATGAGTCCAGAAAAGACATGTCTTATTCATTCAGAATCATGTTTGTCTATCAACTCCGTCAGAAAAACCAAAATACAAGAGGGCCTTGTTGGTCACATACAAAAATTTGCACTTTGAGTCAAAAACTCGAACTTTGTCCACGAAGCTTTTTTTCCCGCAAGCATCCCTGGTGAACTTCAAACTTTACATTGCAAAAGGTGAATATACGGCTCACGCTTAAAATTTGCTGCTAGGTAAGAAAAAAAAAGGAACACAGTGCATGACTTGTTTTCATGTTGTCGTGATCCGAATCCCGAAGCTAAAGAAATAAGGTTGCTCAGAATCCTTCCAGAAGAATCTGAAAGTAGTGAAACGTGCTGCTTTTAAAGGGATATCGTTTCCATTGAAACTGCGAGCACAGGCACGTTCCTATCGTGTTAAATTGTCGTGAACTATTTGCGTTTCAATCAGGAAACCAAGAAGACGACAACATGAAAAACATAATTGGCCAAAACAATTTTTTTTCAAATCCCAGAACTTTCGAATCTCATATTAGTTTTAGCGTGTATATATTTGTTCTTTAGAAAATTGCTTCAATGAGGATGCAATTCTGTTTTTCTTTTTGTTAAAGGGAACGTTTCTTTTTCTTTAACTTCCAGGTTCTTTGAGTGAAATTGTCTAATAATTTTCTTCTTTTTATGATTATTTTCAGGTGAAGTGAGGCAGATTGGAAACGACTTGGCAGGATCACTATCAGGGGTGGATGTCCCTAAGGTGGCGTTCCTCCTCGATGATCTCATCCTGCAAGAGGGAATCGTCTACGCTTACTCGGCGTTCTGGCGTTCCGACACCCCAGTCCGCTTCCAGATCTGGCGTCTGGCATGCCCAGAAGAGGGATGTAAAACCTTCGCTCTGGTGGATGAAATCAGAGTCATTCCGTCTGTGATCAAACAGAGAGAGGATGTAAGTACTGATTAAATCTACTCCTTTTGGAGGAGTCAAAAAGTGCTTCTTTGTAGAACCCCTATTTTGGCCTTGAGAGAGGTTTCAAATTCAAGAAGTGCGACACCAGCTAAGTACTTGGGGTCTTTAAGTGTTAGAATAATCTCTGTGCACAAAAAGGGAATATTTTCTTGTCTTTGAACTAATAAATGTAACGCAAAAAAGACCCACTGCAACGATACCAATTCAATGTAATTCACCGCCAGCGCTTCAGCCTCTGGCCAGCTTCCTTCCTTCTGGATGAGATTCAATAAAGAGACACCAAAAAAAGTCCCCAATTACATAAGAATTACGTGTAGACTTGCTTTCTTAGTACATCCACACCTTTCACTACCTAAATCACTTTTTGTAATAAATCCATTCACCCGCTTAACGATGAAAAGTCCCTTAACAGTTCCTTTATTAACAAATATTCTAAATATTTAACGTTTAAGGGGAAAACTGGTAGTGGTCATGGTGATGTTCTAAGTAAAACTGAATGAAATATTTCCACATAACTGTTGCGAGGATGTGTCATTTGAAGTTCAAATATTTCTAATAAAAAGTAAACTCTGTGGTCCATGTTACACTTCCTCTGACAAATAAATAGCTTTGTTCAGTTTTAAGTGATGCTTTACTGGATGTCACACTTGACAACTCAATTTCTCTGAAAATTTGTTCGAACCTATTTAAAGGTTTGAAGTATTTTATTTATTTGTTTGGTTCCCTGAAGTCCCTATCTCTGATCTTTTGAAAAGTTCTGACTGTTTCACCGAAAAATGTTACAGTATTGTGTAAAATCCGTCACGTGAGTAAAATATGGTGTTTTAAACAAAGGCCCAACATTAAAGTACTTGACCTGTGATTTTAATTCACGTGCGAAATTTATAATCTAATAAATCCGAATAAAGTGGTAGTTTTCGAATTGCTGGTGAGAAGAGAACTGACAACTGTACACTTCGGAAATAAAACTGGAAAAAAATATTTGCACAAATAAAAAAAAAGAATTAATGCCCATCAAATTTTATTGAACAAAAAACGTGTTGATGCACCAACCAACCAACACCCACCCATCCTCCCACCCTCCCTCCCCAGTTTTCCTGTTTGAGCACGAATCTCTCCACGTTTGGCTTGTAATCGCAAACTGAATCAATACCAAGCCTTTTGTCAGATATGTTGAAGCTTTTATTAAAATGCCGTGTGTGTGTAACTTAAGTTGATTGTTATTTATCTCACGGTAAAAAGGTTAAAAAAGCTGTTCCCAGTAGATTTCCTGCAGTGACATGAATTTTCCTTCTAACTTTGGCCGAATCAATAAGAAACGATACTAATTTTTGCAGCATCTTTAATGTCATCAGATGATAATCTACAAATGGCCTTTAAATTGACTCCAACATGATTATTAACTTACACAATATTCAATGCGTGCACATTAAAATCAACTATTTTCATAATTTTGACAAGCAAATTTGAAAGTTTGATTAAGTTAATAATATGGTTGTAGACAAATTCGTAATTTCTCTTGACGTTTTTTTTATCCGTAGATTTATATGGAGGGAAAGTTCCGGCCGTGCGTGCGCGTGAAGCAGGGAGATCGACTCGGCGTCTACCTTGAGGAGTCCCCAGGCGCGGTCGCATACACCTTCGATGCCGACCAACCCATGGCGCTCGGCAAAACCCTTGGCAAGAACGAACCGACCGAAATAAACGAGACATTAACTTTCGACAGATTGAACTTCCCGTACGATTTCTCTATGGCGGCATACGTGGACACCGATCTGAGTAAATACGACATACAGGCGGATTCCAACTTCGTTACGTGTCCCACCGGTCTCCTCGTCCCAGATTACGAACCAATTGTTGTCCCAGATGCTCAGACTGGATCTCCAGGAGAGCAAGGACCTCCAGGACCAGAAGGACCCAAAGGTGAACAAGGACCCCAGGGTAAGAAAGGGGAGGAAGGACATCGGGGACCCCAAGGGGAACAGGGAGTTCAGGGAGAACCAGGTGTTCAGGGTCCAAAAGGCGCACAGGGTGAAAATGGACCTCAAGGACCCAAAGGTGAAAAGGGTGATCGTGGCGAGAGAGGACCACCAGGACCTCCAGGTCCTTCTGGAAGTGATGACGTCAACGAAATCGTTAAGCCATTGGGAGGTGATTTCGCAGCCGCGGCTACTGAAGAGGATGACGCGATGTCGTTTTGGGTTTTACTCCTTCTCATCTGGCTGGCAGTTGTTACCATCACGCTCCTCATCGTCATCATCTGCATCTGTTGCTACTGGAGACGTCATCGTCATGACGACGACCGCACACGTGACCAGCTGAACACCCTCAGCCGGGGTTTCAAACCGACTTGGATGGAATCCGTCAGCGAGTATCTGAACGTCACTAACGATACCGACAAGGGCGGCATCACGTCGGTATCCGGGGGACAGGCCCACAACCCGGCGCCCAGGAACTCCCTGCACCAGCTGCAGACCACGTGGATGGGCACCATGAGGGACGACTCGGAGACCGGATACAGTGTCGGAACCATCGACACCACCCGCAGTACGAACTCCTCCACCGAAGGCTCGGAGGCGAATCTAACTGATTACATGTTGACGTCAGAAACACCCAGAGCCACGTCAACCATGAAAACGTAAAACTCACCCTTACAATCGAACAGTGTTCACGTGCCATATAAACTGTGTAATGTAGGTGGTAGAAGCAGATGGTTATCATGGTACTTGAAATAGCCAGAAAACTTGAGTTACATTCAAATTGTGATAGAATTGGTGCCGTTTTGTACAATCACGCCGCAGAGGCGTAAGTGGAAACATTAGCACATCATACTTTTGTTTTTGCTGGATCTTCCATTAGACAATGAGTTTTAGGTTTGTGCATATTGTTAGCAAAAGACAGATAATATCTGGCTTAAAATGGTGCAATGTCACAAATGAATTATTGGATTTTAAGCCTTAATTTACAGGATGATAACGTATTTTATACGTTTCAAACACACTGAAAGTATTAAGACTTTACAAATGTCCAAGACATTTTTACGCGATGTATCCAGAGGTGCGTAATGGGTAAATTTCTGTTGAACCTACAACGACTGTACCGGCTCCTGCTATATTTGTGTGATTGAGGGTGTACGTACGTCTTTGAGACTTTGAAACAGAATTCCATTGTATTTATTGAATCGAGAAAATGGAAAAAAACATTTCTAACCCTCTGACTCAAAATCACTTTCTGTTTTTGTCGCTGACGATAACTTAAATCGGTGGTGGATCCAGGTTTTCACATGGAGGGAAGGGCTAACCCTCTTGCAAAAGTGTTATATATATATGTTACATACTTTTCTAAATTTCTGAAAAAATAACTTACAAAAATGGGAAAAATGCCGTGGGGAACACCCTGGATGTGCCCTTGGACTCCAATGAAAATTCTTACAGTTTTTTGTTGTTATCTAAGCCGTGTACTCGAAGCGGCAGTCACAAGAAACAATACAATGTAACCAAATCCTTACTTTCTGTGTAATCCTTGCTTAAAGATACACTCGATAGTCACTGGTGGCGCTTCCTAGACGAGTTTTTCCGTATCACACAAAGTTGGCAATATTGTCAACTTTGTGTTACCAATTCAAATGTCATTACTTTCGTCTCATCTAAGTAAACTTCCTACAAATGTCTAGAAATATATATATAAATATAAAATATGTAACTAAATTCTAGTAAATTAGCCACTGTAAATAATTTAATGTTGAATTTAAATACATTTAAATCCAATACAAAGTTGACAATATTGCCAACTTTGTGTGATATGGGAAAACTCGGAAAGAGTAGAAATAAAGCTATCACGAACCACTGTTTGTTGTTTCTTAGCTTCAGTTGGGGTAAAGTATTGAAGTGTTGTCACACACGTCAGTTGTGACTCTACTCATTCGACTTTTTCGTAAATAACCACAACACAAAATTGACACATCTGTCAATCACTTATTTGGTTTACATTATATCACAGTCATCAACAATTTTGAATAAAGTGATAATTACATGTTGAAAAGTTGATGTGTCCCTTACAGAACTGATAATCTCTTGGTAAATGAAACACAAAATTGACAGATATGTCAACATTGTCAATGTTGTTATTTACGAAAAATTTGATTTCACGAAATAAACGCAAAACACAGCGTCGCAGTTGAAAATTGATCCACGCATTGTCAGGATGTCTAGGAATAAAATAGCATTGCAAGTAGTGTCCGTGCAGATAATTGGACAGTTGACTTCACGTTCATTTCTGGTAATGAAAGAGTTTTGAGTTTCTAGGACTGATATATAGGTTCCACATGTTTCCGATCATACACGGAGAAATTAATTATTTCACTTAAAAATTCAGTTTTCAATTGTTACTTTTTGACAATGTATGAAATATTTTCTAAGATTCATCTGTTTATTTGAACTTCTTTAGGTCAAATCCTGCATCACGATGACACCATTAATAGTAGAACAATTTCTTCGGTGAGGAACATTGCGGAATCCAAAACAAAGCAGCTGTGGTACCAACATTTCAGGACTCCGTTCATAGCACCGGGTACCCTGTACCGGGGTGTCCCACCAGGTGGCACCATGTGCGACTTCAACCAGGAAATGTACGATGCGTCAGCCACAAAAGGAGGTGTACTGAAAATAGATTCTATTGATATGAAATCAGCTGACAAATCCGGCGGAACATTTGAATGCACAATCAGCTTAATGAATGACAAAGGATCTGAGGTGGACTTGATAATGGATAACACCAAGTTGGGGAAAGCCTTCAAAGTGGAAAAGGGACATTATCTGTGGGACAGAGACACCGAGTACAGAGGGAAACTACCATTGTTCTTTAAAGTTGCCTTGAAACAGAAATATACATTAACTCTAACTGTGGTTAAGAAAGGAAGATTGAAAGGATTTATTGCCAGTAAAGAATTCCTAAAGTATGTGTTGTATTCAAGATTTGTCGATGTGCTGGAAATTATGCTCATTAATCAAATAGATTTAGTAAAAATTTTTTCTTTTTTCTACTAGATGCAGACTAGATTTAGAGGAGGATATATTGCGGAATTATGAAGAAATGCGGGAGAAGAAAATTGCGGAAAGAGAATTAAACGTCAAACACGAATCTTCAACCGGAATAACGATCATAGTCCAATGTTGTTTGAGTAAGGTAAGTGCATTTGACTCTGTTCTAATCTTCCATGTAAGGATTTTTGGTGAAATATTAGTAGAAGAAACTCCTGCACCTGACCCGTATAATTTGATCAGTTTGCATAGATTCTGAACGTGTACTCCATACAATGGATTTTCGAAAGAGTAATTTGTTGGTAAATCGATGTGCTATTTTTCTCAGTTCACTAAACTGGACCAAGAATTCTGCCTTGAAAAAGTGAATAGCTTTAACACAATGGAAGTGCCCCCTACGCTGGAGGATCTGTGGGGGCCCATTCCACTACACCATATATCAGCACAACAAATCAAGAAATTTCCTTCAGTCAGGGTGGCAGACTACAGGTGACTTCTTACTTATATGCTTTCATGAGAAATAGAATAAAATAGAAGTTGTAAATCCGAAGAAAAATCAAAAATCAAAACAAATAACTTTGTTTCACATCAGCTTTAAGATCCTGTCAAAAATTCCTGCTGACATATTTAATAAAATAACCTGTTTGAACATAATTCCTAGGATTAAAGGAACCAAGTTCATAAAGACATCTTGTGAGATGAGCTGCAGAGTCATTCATTCCCTTCCACTAAGGATGTCCGCTATTCACGTGATGCAGGATTCCAAGATGGTGGTTGTTTCTCATCTGATCGGACTGGATCAGCTGCCAAAACTGGAAACAGCTGCTAAAGATTTCTTAATGGAACGGGTATTGGGCTCAGAGATGCTTTTAAAATACGTGCAATCTTGCTAATATTCGGGCAATCAGGAGTTTTCACGACAGTGATTAAAGTCTGAATTACTAGCTTTTTTTCAAACGTCATGATGTACTTGTAAACAACTGGAAATTCTAGCTTTCATGCCACCGACAATTTTTCACCATCAGCGGACAAGAGTTTTGCGAATCTAATGCCAACAGGCTCCTGTCAAAATCGACTTCTTCGTTTTTCACACGGTTAAATATTAGAATGATTGATTTCAACTGGAATCAATTATTTCTGCAATTCTCCTTTTGAAATAATTCCAGAGGTCGCAGAGTGAGTACGATTACATAGCACTTGACACCAGGAGAGGACAACGAGCCATGATCATCAAAAACAACGACGGAGACTGGGGACTTCTACTGGGAAGCTGGGTCGACCGACGAAAAGCTGCGGCTAAAAGTACGTTAATTAAAACTGAAATAGGATTTAGTTTAAAATAATTAAACTTTCCCTGCAACTACAAAAAATAAAGGTCAAGAAAACAGGCTGTAATTTCATTAACATATAACTTCAGATAGTACTCCTAATGAATTTTCAGACCAATAACATTTTTTGCCCGCCTGTGGAAAGTAAATTAAAAGAATGTACAGTAAATGCTCAGTTCTTTGTTAAAATCTAACACACACACTCAATGTATGGTTTTCTTTTGTCAGGTAAAGGAAAGTCAAAACCGGCCAGTCCAGGACACCTTCAGTTGCTGTTCTATAATTTGACGCAACAGAACTTACAATGCAAAACAGCAATATTCTACGAAAAAGGTGGGAAGAACAATACACTCGAGTTCACTGGGATGAAGCTGGATGTTACAGACAATGGAACCATTACGGTACAAAACACTACAAAAGATTTACATAAAATTACAGAAAAATTATCCCTCATTCTGGCATTTCAATCACGATTAGGAAGCTGTCTGAAGCACAGCTGTGCTACTGGAAATAATGGTTTATTCACACTGCACGGGAACGGGAACGGAACGGGACAGGTATAGGGAACTGGACCAGAACAATAGGAAACAATGGATCCTATCTCTGACCAGTGTAAACATTTCTGTAGAATACTTTTGGACCCATTAATCCCAATCCGGTGCCTGTCCCAGTCCCGGCCCCATGCAGGGTGAACAAGACACAAGTCAACTATATGAGCCAGCGTTTTGCTGCACCTTTGTACATTACAGATCCATGGACAATGCACAGAAGTAGCAGAGAACATCGCGCTCGCACTCAGTGTAATTTCACTCTTCGTTCTGTGTGAACCGAGGAACAAAGTGACCGTGAACTGTTTGAAACCGAGCGGATATCGAAACGAGCTGTACAAGGAGGTATCCGGACAGAAGTGTGACGCCAGCCTGTACGCACTGGGGCATGCGCCGTGGCTGGTCCTCTTGTTCGTATATTTCGGGTACGGACAAGAACAACGCAATACAATTACCAAAACAGAAAATTAGAACTATTTCTAGTCTTGATAATAATTACCCCAACAACATCTGGCTTGATAGTTTTCTTTGATATTTAAAATTCCGCCACATGATACAGTAGACATTACAAAAAATTTACAAAAAAAAATCATTTATTTTCAAAATAAAATTCATTTAAATTAAAAGTAACTTTTCACTGTCGATAAAAGAAATGGAACTGTGAACATTTGTCGCAGTTCGGAAGATTATCTATTTTCTTTTATATTTACTATCGTGATTGATTGTGATGACAGTTTATCAACAACACTTCAGTTACGATGAAGAAACTCCTTCCAATAGTCATCTGTACCTGGGAGCTACAGAACCAGAAACGGATGGAAGGAAGGACAGAAGGGAGGAAACTGAAGAAGGCGACGAATCTCGCAATACCAATGCTGCACACGAGGATGGCGATGAGAAAGAACATCAAACAAAGATCGATGACAAATATGTTGACGAGGACGACTTCTACAAGTGAGTGCTGCTGACAAAAAATGAGTTCACAACATACACTATATGCAGAATTTAAACAAACTTATCTTTTTAATTATCTTGATAAATATTATGTTTCAGTCCATACTGTCTTTCTGCCCATGCTGAGGGAGGAGACCTCTGTCCATGGGACTCATTCATTAATGGGGAGGACGATGATTATGACGGTGATTCAGGTATTGATTTGGTTTTAAAATTAATTTCTGACCGTTTCCACCAAGGAAAATGACGCATTCAATAAAATATTTTTGTTGATTTTCAACTGATTATCAAAATCAAAATGTGAAAGAAAAGACTCAATTAGTCGATTTTTTTAGTTGTACATATGGTGGATGAGGATGAGGGTTGCGACGGAACATCATGTGCGACAGGGGGCGCTGAGGATGAGGCTGATTGATCCGGGTACTTGTCACATGCAGGAGGATAAGAAAATTTTAAGATAGAATATCAGTGGAAATCAGGGATGAATAGGGAATTTTGTCAGTTTTTTAATTAATTCGTGGTGACAATTAATAATTTGAGAGTTACAACTAGTTTACATGATGATTTTCTCTGGTGTCGCCACTGATAGTTAGCAGTGATTCTTAAAATAAAATCACCTACTACGAAATAAGCATTGCATATCCCCAACAATTGCCAGTCCCCAGTGCACTCAGCCATAACTGGGTTAATCAAGTGCAGCCAAATAAACATTTCTGCCGACACGATACCCCAGTCAAAATGTGACTCCGATATGCAAAAGGGATTTGATATAGTGCAAAAAACAGTCACTCGTGCCGTGACGAATGAAAAATAATGAAAACGTCATGAAGTTTATTTGCCCATTTTTCTGCTCTTATCTCGGAAGAAACTTGCAGAGGGGTTTTGGGAGAATCCTTAATTTTTTAAACTCGACTGAAGATTATGGAATTATATAATTGATGCCATTTAAGTCTATGGTAAACAGACACGGGAAAGTATTTGAGCAACTAAATTATGTCACGTCTGATTGCGTGGATATTGCTTTTTGTTGGAAATCTCTGAGGAGGTTTGTCTGTAAATGAACGACAAGTACGTAATCAATCCGGCAACTATACTGACATATAGTTCAATTCTGCGTGAGCCTAATGTCAGTTTTCATATTACGACAAGGTTTGTTTGGTAGACATATTCTTTCTTTTGTAAAACGTTTCCATATATTCCACATCAGCATAATTATTACTGAGCTCAAAACTTAATTTCAAGAGAATCACACAAATAATCTTTTACAATAGCAACTTGTAATATCTTTTCGTGACTTTGAAGCACAGTGTCAATTAATTGTAGACAGTAAGAAAAAAATGATGAAGCAGGAACACTGATTTTGCATGTCTTTGGGTGCAATTTGTTTAATCTGCCTATACACAGAAGTATTGATGTCCCGTAATTTGTAATTAACAGGCAATATCTAAATTCCTTCAGATTAACTGATATTACAGAATCATGGTAACCAGTTAAAGCAGCTTGAATCCGAAATCTGAAAGTCTAAACTTAAGCCCAGTAATGAAGCAGTAATTTGGACACAAATGTTCATTGTTCTTACCGTACTAATGATTTTATTTGTGAACGTTAAAAGTTTCTGAACCTCAGAAGGATTGAATGGATGAACAATGGCGGTTCCATTAGTAATTCTTATGAGTACATTGCACACCCCGCCTACGTCAGCTAAACGTCTTCAAGCCTTTATTTCGACACTGGAGCGAAGATACTAGCTCTTCACTCCAAATTTTAAAAAAAGATGAATTTTTTTTTCAAAATCGTGTAATTTAATTAACCGAATTTGACAATATAAATGATAGCCTTGGATGAATCTGTGCTAAGCCGTTGGGTAGGGTTTTTTTTGACAAGTCAAATTAACTATGATGGACAGGGTATGGCCCCTTTGACCCCTTTGGCCCCCAATCCGCTACTGATGCTGTAGATTAAACACCCAATTTAACGAAAACTTCAGTAAAATCACTCGGTACACTTGGTTGTTATGCCACAAATCCGGCAAGGAATTTGTGAAATGACACGAGCCTTTGGGCTGTAGTTGTCTGATGAAATGGCTGACATCAAAGAATACAAGGTAATATTTTTTTTCCAATTTGTGTATTTTTCGTCCTTCCCAAGGGATTTCAAAGCTTTATTCAGCATACGTTTATCTCAATGGATAGACTTGAGGCAATGTTACTCATCATTTTAATTGGTTTGAAATAAGGTTTTTGAATAAGCTTGTAGGTTACCGTTGTTAATGTACCATTTTAACACGTATGTGTAAGTTATTCTTAATAAAACGTATCCTTGAATAAATGTATCCAGAAATATCTCATTGCAAAGTAATTCATTTGACATCTCAAAATTGTGTAGATAATTTCACACTAATGAATCTGAATCCTCAAACACATTGTCACGGGGCATAGACAATCTCCCACTTGACAATTCTTTCATTGTTTTAGCATTAAATTGACATCGAGGGCTTTAAAAGGATTCAACAAAAATATAGTTGCCTCCAGTGGGAATTTAACTCACAACACTGAACATCACTGGTTTGGAAGTCTGATGCTTATCCAAACTGTCAGATCCTTGTAAAGTCATGCTGTATTGAACCTAGAAATGATCCACGTCCAAAAAGTGAAGTAGTGCATGAAACAAAATTCCAGTGTTGTAAGTTAAGTTCCCACTGGAAGCAACTTTATTTTTTGCTGAAGAATTTTAAATCCCCTCGATGTCAATTTTGAACAAGGATGCCAGATTTGTGCCATTTCCAAAAACCTCAAATATTAACCAAAACTAATTATGTTTTACATCGAAAAGTAAAGATTTATACATGGAGGGCAATTTGATGCATGACTACTAGGAGGGTTCCTGATTTGAATCCGACCTGTGATGGTGTCAGTTTCGTTGAACTACTCTCTCCAAAAGCAAGCTTGATTACAACTCAACAAAAGAAAAGCTGTTTTCGTAAACCTTTTATGTTTGATGCAATTTATACGTCGTGCCATATTTGTACCACCTTTATGCAAAATTAGCGAACATATTTCGGTGTGCTTCTTGTACAATATTTGAATTCATTGTTAACAATGGTATGTGATCCCGTTTAATCACAGTACAATCTTTTGTGCACAATTTCGTTTACTTGATTTTCCATGCAACATATTCTGACGTTTTATTGAGGATGCATTATTTTTTTATTATGAGGGAAGGGTAAACCTATCCGGAAATACCTAGAATACATCAATTGTGGTGGTTCCCGTGATAAATTATGAACCCCTCTACAAACAACTTCAGCGGTCACTGCTAATAAATTTTCAGGTAAACATTTTCCAATGTAAGTCAATTAATACTGTACAATTCTGTACAAAAGTTTCTACTGAAGAAATTAGAAGACTCTATTGTATGCTGTGATTCCTAGCAGCAAAGACAAAAACAATCCTGCTGCTGAATAAGTGGGCGCAAATTTTTCATATTAACGAACATTCTTCGAAATGAGTTAGTTTAATTCAATTTAGGAATATTAATTAAATAGTTCTGAAGAATTTGTTACTTCTTTGAAAAGTAAATAGATACTATTTGTAGTACTGGTATATGACCTTTATCTTTTTCACTGCATTGTATGTGCAAACCAAAAGTTGGAGGAAGTTCTGATAATGCAAAAATAAGAGATAAAAGTCAATAGCTATCATTTTACTGCTGATCCTCAAATGCCTGATTGAAATTTGAAATTGATATGTATTCTTTTGTAATCTTTTGAAATGTAAAATTTCTTTTTGGTAATCTTCTACTCTGAGCTTGGACAAATACCTGGGCATGACGAATTACGAAAAAGAAATCCTTTTCTAAAACGAAACAAAGGACTCAACAAGGCTTTCAGGAGTTCAGTGAACTCAACTAATTCAAAGAAAAATTGTGAACACAAAGAATATCAATGTTCTCTTGTAATGCAGAATTTATTCACAAACGATGAAAGGCAAATCTGTTTATTTTGGTTTCCAATTCAATGAAAGGACTTGAATAAAAAAAAGCTGAAACTTTTTCGACAAATGACTTACTGAGGATTCCATTTTAAACAACACCTTTATGTGCTCCGACCCTGTGAAGTTTCCTTTGATTAGATACATAAATAACGTTTTAGATTCTTGAAAGACGAATTTCATCAGGCAAATTTTTTAATTAGTAATTAACACTTTTGAACAATGAAAAGTTCAAAATAGTTATTTTCAACGACGAGATGAAGGTTGTATTTTGAAAAGGATTCTTGTTGCAAAGGGGGAAAACTAGGGTGTGTACTCCGACACAATGTTGTATTTTTAACGTCAGCCTGCACATTTATTGTATGTTATATCAGTCAAATAACTCTGCCCTTTTCTTTATTAAAACTACATATGTCCGCGGGCAAACATCCTTTAATATTTTTCGTGGAAACTTTGAAACCTTCTTTTGCTTAATTTGACTTCTTATCAGCTTCGGGTTCTGTAAATGATATTTGATAATGTACACCAAAATAGCTTTCAATATAATATATATATATGTGAGCTTTTGTATTGGCGCTTTTAATGTCTTTTGACTTTGACGGTTGTATCTTATGTCAAATGTATGAATCTCATTGTAGACAAGTACCAAAATGTTAAAGATCAATGTCCTGTCTGCGAAATAGGTTTTTGCATATCATTTGCGGACGTTAAATTTGATTGTAAAGTAAATGTCCTTGTCCGATGACATTGTTCCTTCAAAGACCCAATACATTAGAAATACCGTTTATCCTTCCACCAGACATGGAAATAAATCTTAGACCAAATTAAAGCATTCCTGTGTAGCCAGCATAGGGGATTTTATCTAATGAAACATTCCAACCTTTTAGCATTCTTCTAATGTAAAGTTGATATTGTCTGTAGTCAAGGACGGTGTGGGATTTTATGCTGTTCGATATTCCAGTACATAAGATGTACCCTGTCAAATGGCTCTCCCGTGTGAGTGCACCTCAATCAAGCAATGTAAATGACACCCCCCTCTCAGATATATGTACACGATGGGCTTGTTTTCCAAAACCCCGTAGGGATGCTACACCGGTAGTGCTCGATGTAACAAGTCTCCGCCATTTCCGGTGTACAACATATTTGGAAAATATTTTGT
The DNA here is from genome assembly GCA_038406175.1 of Haplosyllis leylae. Lineage (NCBI taxonomy): Eukaryota > Metazoa > Annelida > Polychaeta > Phyllodocida > Syllidae > Haplosyllis > Haplosyllis leylae. Next base: position 6 of record JBCAUG010075132.1, on the reverse strand, counting down.
TGCACG
>JBCAUG010075021.1:0-22706 GCA_038406175.1 Haplosyllis leylae | reverse complement strand
CTTTTGCCAGAAGTGGGTATGGCACCTCAATGTGTGTGTGTGTGTGGATTAGATCTAGATCTAAGCTGTGGCCATAGATCTAGATCTAAGCATTGGACCATAGATCTAGATTTAATCTGTGGCCATAGATCTAGATCTAAGCCACAGTTGTAGATCTAGATCTAAGCTGTGGCCATAGATCTAGATCTAATCCACAACCATAGATCTAGATCTAAGCCATGGCTGTAGATCTAGATCTAAGCCGTGGTTGTAGATCTAGATCTAAGCCATGGCATAGATCTAGATCTAATCCACACCCATAGATCTACATCTAAGCCATGGCCATAGATCTAGATCTAAGCTGCAGTCATAGATCTAGATCTAAGCTGCGGCTGTGGATCAAGATCTAAGCTGCAGCTGTAGATCTAGATCTAATCCACAGCCAGAGATCTAGATCTAATCCATGGCCATAGATCTAGATCTAAACTGTGGTTGTAGATCTAGACCTAAGCCATGGCATAGATCTAGATCTAATCCACAGCCATAGATCCAGATCTAATCTACAGTCATAGATCTAGATCTAATCCATGGCCATAGATCTAGATCTAAGCTGCAGTCATAAATCTAGATCTAAGTCACGGCCGTAGATCTAGATATAAGCTGCAGCCATAGATCTAGATCTAAGCTGTGGCCATAGATCTAGATCTATGCCATGGCTGTAGATCTAGGTCTAAGCTGTGGCTGTAGATCTAGATCTAAGCTGTGGCCATAGATCTAGATATAAGCCACAGCCATAGATCTAGATCTAAGCTGCGGTCATAGATCTAGTTCTAATCCGAGGCCGTAGATCTAAATGTTACCCTATTGGATATTGAACCTGGAACCTCAGTTATTCAGGTTTAATACTCTCCTCTCGGAGCTATCAAGGCACGTCTAATCTCTGGGAACCCCATGAAAATCTAAATTACTTGTAAATATTGAAAAAATTCAGTAGATCTAGTTTGTTACTTTCTAGAACTAACGAGAATGTCTTTCAATCAAAGGAATATCCACGTGACATACAGATCACAAAATCATCTACAATAGACAGAAAATTGATGTCTTTTAATTTATCCTAACCTCAAGATGACCTTGATCTTGACCTTCAGGTGACCTTGACTTTCTGTGTAAGTTTTAGTGGAATAAAAACATACAGAAGTAAATGTTAGTTAAAATATGTTATTTCTTTGTTTGAACTTGTCCAATGACCTTGATACTCAAACTTGACCTGGGTATGGTCAAGATGTATCTGTGTACCCAAAATGAACTTCCTAGCACTTGTCATTCAAAAGTTACAGCCCAAACAGACAGACCTGGGTGAAATTATTACCTATCCGCATACGCAGATGGTAACAAAACGTCAATTGTATTAGCCCCAGAAAAAGATGGTCAATAACTACGACCATTATTGTTGACACTGTAAAAGTAGCAGAACTGAATCTTGTGACATTATATCGTTCATGTACATTGATTACTATAGTAGACCATTCATTCTTTTTTAATATTTTATTAGATTGATTCTTTCACCATCACTGATCTGTAAGTGACTATGACTTTTCACGGGGAGTACCTGTTAGTTTTTACTGACTCCACTTCACACGAAGAACCGATAATGATCACCGGTTCATGGGGGTGGAGGGAGTTACAAGGTTGCGTACTGACTCTGTTTGACGCTGGTAGGGATACCTAACTGAAACCTGGTTCCACGTGGTGATAGGGACCGACACAATAACGCAAAAAATTAACCACACCTGACTTTTTATTCCTTTAGTCAGGAAGAACTTGACGCCACTACCGTGTTTTGATTGTGAATTATTCAGATGACCTCATAGTCTCCCTATGTGCAATTGATCCTCTGTTGTGTTAGTAGTTGGTATCGCGTATCGTGGACATTTGTGAATTAAACTGTTGTAAACAGGAAAATCTTGTCACTAACTTACGTCAGAAAGTTTGTATTCACGTCTTCATCATTCGTCTGGTACGTACGTAGTCAAGCTTTTCATAATAAGATAAAATTTCACATTTTAAGACAGAATTTGCATCAGACATGCTTTAATGATTTTTCAGATGTGAAATGGTGCATGAAATAAATCTCAGTTCAAGGTCTACCAAGCAGCACAGGCCTCTGGGGCCCATTTAGATAAGCATTCAACCTTAGATCCAATGATGATCAGTGTTGTGAGTTCAAATTCCACTGAAGGCAACTTTTTAAGAAAAATTTGAACTTCTTCATGCAAATTCGGTTTTAAAATGTAAATATACTTTTATTGTAAAAAAGTTGAGTTTAGCTTATCAGACACGGGTTACATTCAAGCAGAACTCATGACTTGATGTGTTGGAAGAAAACATAAAAAGTTTGTACTTTTTTGGAAAATATTCAAATCCTATTTCTATGTTTCAGTGCATCATGACACAAAAAACAATTCTGGAAGATATTTTACTTGTGGGGTATGTCATTTGGAAAATATAGTGATAAAACTGTAAAAAGGGAACTTTAAGTCATGAGATATTGGGTATTTCATGATATTTTCTAAAATATGGGAGTTTACATAATAAATTTCCTTCTGAATTTTTATTGTGTCATTATCCACCAAAACAAAAAATTTAGGAATTGAACATTTTCTTTAAAAAGTACTCAATTTTGACATTTTCAGTCGAGACATCAAGTCATAAGTTCCGTGTGTTTATTTTAGAGCTAGATCTAGTACTATACATTACAGATGATGTGGTAATGAAAACTCAATGAGTAAAGAAACGAATAAGATAAATGGGAATAAATTACCAAAACATATTATTTACCTTTTAGGATAGAACCATTTTGGTGATTTCATCAGTTTGCAGTAAATCTTTGACGTCAATAGGCAACACATTCTGGAATTACTTGTTACTGCACACGGAAGGCACGATGGATTCAATATCCGTAATAGTTCACCTCCTCGTCTTGATTGTCCAGTGTGAAGGCGAAACAGAGATAGGAGATTATATTGTCGATTGTTCAGCCTGTAACTATCTACCGTTGAAAAGAATGGATTCATACCGGTGTAACGTCAGATGTGATCTTCAGGGTTAGAATATTTGAATGCTTAATTAAGCAATTTTATGCTCCCTTAGGGATCATTTTGGTGAGAATATTTAAACAATTTTATGCCCCCAGATGGTGAAGATATATGTGTGGCGCCGCTGTAAAAGGCGGCCACTCTTTTGTATGCCAGCCTGAAGGGGGAATGGCGGCCTCTGCCAGAGAGGCTCTGTTTCCGGATAGCAAGCGCCTTCCTTGAAGGCGGCAGGCCTTCCCTTAAGGAGAGCAAGCTCACTTTTGCACAGGCGGGGGTCTTACAGGTACTTTGGAGGCATTCTAGATCTAATCCAGAATGCCTATCGTATGGACGTTGCAGTCCTTATGGGATGCCTCTGGTACATCACTGACATCATGGTTGCCGGGGTGCCCTGGACCAATGAAAGGCTTTCCTGCCCTGACATCATGCCTGTTTCACATGATCAGGGCACACCTAGCCAATAGGAGGCTCTCGCATTGACGAGCCCATAACATTCCATTGTACCTGTCTATTATGACGTCACGCCTCATATAAAAGCAGGTGCGACTCTGAACTCTGGGCACTTGGCACCTATCTCTGGCAGCGGACGCATCTCAGCTCTGCTGTCTGAGACACAAGGCTTGCACCGTTCCTTGTCATATTTTGAGTACAGAGTACGACGTTGTAACACGTTGTTAATCGTTGGTTGTTTTTTCGTCGTCTGTTGGTCTCAAAATCAGGTTTTATATCTTATGTTCAATCTTGGCTATGACCTGGATTGGAACAGTGGATATTATCAATTTACAGTTTTAATGGTTTTGTCAACTGCACTGTCAATCCATTTATTTACTAATACGTAAATATTAATTCGAAGCTCTACAAATGTAATTGAAATTATTTTCTGTCCATTTCTCTTTATCATCAACATAAACAGGTTCTGATTGTTCTTTAATTTATTGTCCTCTTAGTCGTGTACTTGTTGTATCACCCTTTATCCTCCTCCCTCTTACATAGACTATGTTACGCACAGCCGTGGGGGCCTTCAGTTTCCGAAGTCTTACCAGAAACTCCGAGATGTTCCCTAATCATGACCTGCATAGTTATTTTCACTGGCAGGCATGGTCATGACACTCCATACGGTGGTCCTTGTCTGACTTTCGCACTTATGCTATGGGATCCTGTGGAGGTTTTTGGAGGGTAGCCAGGTCATAGAGTGCATGCATGAGTATCATGTATCGTGCATGTAGTGTCAATGCTGCTATCCTATGATTGCTAATTCCAGTGGTCGGAATGGTCAGCAAGTGACCAAATAAGGGAAAAGGGTCAAAAAAAGGGGGAAGCGTCGGAGAGTGAAATTACAGATACAGTGACATATCTAACAGTGGTCATCAGTGTGCGGCGTTTTTTATCGTGACAAGTTTGAAATGTACTTATTTTCAATCCTTTTGTCTTCACATTATTATTTATCGAATTCACCATTGTAGCATGTATGGTAATTTTCAGTATATACTTGGCATTCACGTCTTGGGGTGACTATTTTGAAATAGTATTTAATCTTTTTTGTTCTCCTTTTTGTCATATATTTTTTTCCTTTTATTATTTACTATAAATTTTCGTTTCGTAGACTACTAGTTGCAGTCCCTCCTTTGGACAGGTTGCCCCGTCTCTCCCATTGTCGTGTTTCCATTATCGTATCTCATTTACTTTGTCTTAAAATGTTGTAATTTGATTTAGACTTGGATCATTGTATCGTGTATCGACAGACTGATAAACTTGTTTTTCAACCCTTTGGGAGCAAAAGTTGTCTGGTTTTCAACATTTGCTTTGTTTTGCATTAGCTTTCCCGCAAATTGATAATTTTGCAATTACACGCGAGCACAATTATGTTAGATTGATTGTACCAATCGATCCATTATTTGTACTCAGGTGGAGATCAAGAACTTTTTGAAATTATTTTTTTCATGTGTATTTTGCTGCCTGGTTGGGATTTTTGTCTGTTTTGAAATTATTGCTGTTCTCCTGCAATCCCCTTGGGGACTGTTCGCACTTGTCGACAACGATGTGGAAATTTTATATCGTCAGATATTTGTTTTTGTCAGTGCGCATGCACAAAACGTGAAAGGGACTAAAGGAACAAAATACGATCACGTGGAAAAACATCACATACTCAAATCTAAACAACCATGCAACCTATTTTCATATGGCCAGGAATGGGTGCTGCATTTCTTCAAATAGAAGATGGCAAGCGAGGAATCCATCTTGGCTTGGAAGTCCAGGGCAGACGTCACCAGAAGTCGAAAACAGGGGTATCAGTGGCCCCACGAAAGGGATTTATGTCCTCCAAATTTTTTTTTAAAAAAACAAGAAAAAGATGGCTGGATGCGGATTTGGCTGAAGAACAATAATTGTATGAAGAACAACAATTCACAGAAAGCGACAACATAAATTACAAAAGACCTGATTGGTGATGATCTACTGCACATTCTCCACCTTTTTGCTACAAATTTGATATCTTCTTGGTTGTAAAATGTAAAAGGAGGTATAAAAATGCAGTTAATCTGCTGACCGAATACGGCCATTAATGCAGATCTATGATATTTCTGAAGATTTGTTCAACTTGCAAACAGCAATAAATGAGTAGCTGAAACTCAAGAGATAAAAAAAAATCTGGTTTTATCCCAGTAAAACGTTTCTTTAAAAGAATATCTCAATCGCATCTCTGATTCATTGCCCTAGATAATCAGAATATATATACGTTGTAGTGCAATTAAAATTATACAATAAAGAAGAGAATTTAAAGTGATCCCTTTAACAAAAGTATACATATTAACTTATTTCCTTTCCACTCCTCAATATGGCAGACAAAGACTGGGAAACTGTAACTAAATTAAACATCAAAGATTCAAATCAAAGGTCTCAATTGTAATCAAAGGTAATCAAAATTAACTATATGTGGCCTCGTTCTTTGATAAACTTTTCCACAGTTCTTGCACAAAACCTTATTAAATGATAAGGTCTTAAATTAACATCATTTTAGATTCGATTCTGTGATTTTTTTAACTAATCACAAAGTGTGTTGGTTGGGGTAAATACTGCATGGCAGATTGATGTGGAATACCGTAAACACAGGTTGGATTAAAATCAAGATTCTGACTACATGACCCTTTTTCTTTCCTTGACTTCTAGTTTCTTACGACAACATTTGAAAGTCTAAAATGTGCAATCAGTGGGAAATTAATATTTCTGTCCAACTGAAGATATAGATTTAGATCATACAATACAAGAAATAAGTTTGTTCAAAATATTGCCATTATAAGTTCTTCCTGTATTGCATTTTGTTAGATCTATCTTTAAAGTCTAAGATTCTTCTCAAGCATTATTGGCATCTGAATCTTCAGTTGGATGGAAATATTAATTCTCCACCAATTACATATTTTACATTTTAAAATGTTGTCCTAATAAACTAGGAATCAAGGAAAGAAAAATAGCAACATAGTCAGAACCTTGATTTGAATCCGACCTATGGTAAAAGGCTCAACCGTGAATTCTGTCAGTTAAAGTGTTTCAATAATAGTTTTCTCTAAGGTTATTTGCGAATTTCTCTCTTTCGTCAGTAAATGGGTTCCTTTGTCTGGTGATGGGTCAGTCAATTCGTTTCACGTCAACTACCCATTAAATTGAGTAATAATGTAAAACGTATTCTGATGGAACGCATTTATAATGTACATTTTCCCACAACAAACGTGCAGCAAGATCGTGTGAATTGCATTAATTTTCAAATTGACACACAAAATGAATATTAAACACCAATATAAAAGTTATCTTTAGAACAGCTTTTCTGGCTGACACAAATCCGGGACAGATCAACTTTTCAACGAAGCTGACACAAATCTCGGACACTCGGGTTTTTTCACAAAAAATACGAGATGAGCAGATGTGTAATGTAATTTTTAGAAAATTACCTCAATTCAATTATTTACAGGTGAAGTTAATTGTCTTCAATCCCAAAATTTATGAAATTATCCTGAAACAACATCAGCAAATTTTCATTCTCAAATGATTCGAGATGGAATTTTTTTATGAATAGTTCCAGATTGATTTTTTTATCTTTTTGTTTCTGCTTCTGTGACAATGGAGAATACGACAGTTTTAATACAGAACGACACTGATAATGTTATTACGGATTTTGTCCAATGGAAAACAACTATGAACAATTTGACAGCTGCTGAAGGGGATTTTTCGGGAACAATTATCACAGTGTCGCATAGTGTCATCGCCTCTGTTGGAATTATAGGAAATTTTACCGTGATTGTGGTTTTTCTAAACCATCAAAAGTACAGACGAAAAATCCCAAATATCTTTATTCTCAATCAAGTGAGTAAATCAGAAAATTATTGTAATGTATTTTGAACCAGTTAATATAGACTTAGATGCGGTCCAAATAACGCAAGAGACTCGAACAATCGATTAGGTTAGAAAAGAGCCCTGCATGAGGCAAACGTTTTATTTTGCACACAGGCAAATTGAAAATTCCCATTTTCAGAAATAAAATGTCAAAAAGTCTGGTTTCGGAAATGCTGGAAATTTATTCCTATCCATTCCTTTTGTTTGTCCACAGGAACATATCTCAGTTTTGCAAATTGTAATTTAACATTAGAGTCTAAGGAATTAGCTTTCGTCATTTCCTTACCTGTGTCTCTCGATAAACCGATTACACGTTCAAGATAGATATGATGCTGATTTTCTTGCTACAATCTTCCTTTATGTTGTTCGTTGTTTAGAGCACCATAGATCTGGTCTGTACACTAATATTACTGTTGACAACATTAACTGTACAAGATGTATATTCCACTTCACGTGACGGCATCGGGGGAGATCTGGAATGTGGCATTTGGAATTCTAGACTTTTTCTCTGGGGACCCTTGGTTTCTTCGACATGGAATCTCGTCTGCCTTACCACAGAAAGGTTCATCATTGGATTTATCTTTTATCAGATGATAATTTCACTCACGATGTGTGTGTGTGTGTGTGAGAGAGAGAGAGAGAGACAGAGTTCAGGCTTTTAAACCACTAAAGCTAAGAACTTCATTATCAATAAACAGACAAAAAGTCAAATGATTAGAATGTCATTTTTAGCCTACCCTTTACTTCTGTATACTTTTATTCCACTAAAACATGCACAAAAGGTCAGGGTAATCTGAAGGCGGAGGTTAAGGTCAAAGAAAAAATTAACTATCTGTCTGTTCTGTCTATTTTCTTTGTGGTTTAATCTGGTTCCCAGTAACTCCCTCTTCTTCAGAGAACACTGAAATAAATAATACTCAAATTACAAGGAGTGAAAAGTTTTACTTTGGTTGGTGAGCATTATCTGGTTTCCTGCCATTTACCCCACCCATGTGCATTGGATTTCCTTCAAGGATCCCTTACTTTTTTGTTCCCACCAACAATATTTTTTCTTGTAATTCACATGTCCCCCACATACACAGAATTTCCTTTTTGAAGCCTTCCTACCAACAACAGAGTCTGTAACATTCAACTGAATTCTATCACTTCCCATCAATTAGTTGAAATTTTAAACAAATCACCAAAAAACTATGTTGTACATTTTCTGAAATTATTTCATCATTGCACATACTTTAACTCATCTTTTCCCAATAGATATTTGGAGCTTGTTTATCCATTACACTTCAAGATGAGATACGTGTACATGGCCCTTGGGTTTTCATGGGTATTTGGAATAGGACTAAATGCTGCCTACATGATTCTTACTGGACGGGTGAGTTCACTGATTGCATCTCATGTAGCACCCTCGGATAGGAACTTCAGAAAATTCGGACTAAAACGGAAATATTGAAGTCAATAGGTGGAATTTTTCTTGGATTTTTCCCTTAAAAAATCTGCAAATATCTCAGACATCTGAGCATCCACTTTGAAAATCATTACATTGTTTGAAAGGATTGTGTAGTGGGATTTTGTACTAGATAATATTTAAATGTAAATATGCAGGGAATCAAAGAAAATTAACATTTTGTGTGACCACCTCTTTTTTGTCGATCACTAATTTCTAACAACTGCACACAAACTGGTTTAAACCTACTTCTAAATTGAAAACTTGAAAAATGGCCACATCACTCAGATCACAACACTGATATGCAATTTTATTGCAAAAATTACTTTTGTAAGGTCAGCAGTGGAGGTTGCACCATTCAAAATCTGAAATCCCCATAGACTTCCATTGTAGAGCTTTTGTCAGAAATTAGTGATATTTCTGTTTTAGTTCAAATTTTCTGAAGTTCCTTCAGGGTGATAATGCGGTATCAACGACACTGTACATTTGTCTGGCTGATCATTCATTTATTCAATTTATATGGACTAATGTTCAGTAAGCAATTCTTTCAAGTGCAATATTGAATCATTGGCCAAATACCCAATAATAAACCATACTCTATACTGGTTTTGGACGCAACAATATGGCTAAATTTTTTGATTAACAAATATTAGCTAAAAGATTTGTATTAAAATTGAAATAGTGTAAAAACTCAAGTGTCATTTTTCTTATTGTTGGTCACCAGGTCCGAAGAAATTACTTGGCATCTTGGTCATCATCCCCATTTGAATACGATCAGTGCATTGCTGAGTAGGGATTCTTTGGGAATAATTTCTACCTTCATATTTTGAAAAGCCTTCAAATAGACAGACAACAAAAGTATCATTCAAACTAAATGAAACTTATAAAAAGAAAAGTCATTTTAAAATCGTCTCAATATGAATTCTATTTGATCTATCCCTCTTGAATGCAGATTTTTAATGTCCACATACAATAAATTTTGACTCAACCTACTATTAGAAAAGTGCATTTGATGGCTCTTAGAATTGCCATCATGTAAGTATTTTACATGAAATGCATAACAGAACGATTTTCCAAAACAATTGAAAAGTAAGGGCGCGTAAAAGGAAACGAGAAGAGACCGCAGAAAAACTGGCCGATTTTACTTTGTGAAAGCTCAATTACTGTGGCCGAACGGTTCGGACTTACCGCAGTAATATTTTAATATCCATTTTCTTCAGCTGGTTGATGGTGTCTGTTTAATCTATTACACGTGGTCGAGTGAAGAAGTCAAAAATGCTGTTGGGATTTTTTTAATATTCATTCAATTCTTCATACTTTTGTCATTCTTGTTGTATTGTACGGGCAAATAGTGTGGATGTTATCCAGGAGAATTAACACGAATATGACTAACACCAAAGGTAACAGAGATAATAAAATCAACACCAAAAATAACAATATCGACGATACAGGCACCGACAGTAGTAAACAACTGGCAGATACTCAAAGGGAAGTATTCCAGCGGGCAAGAAGAAATACAATTAATACTTTACTGATTGTCGGATGCTGTTTTATTATTTGTTGGGTACAAAATCAGGTATTATATCTCATGTACAATCTTGGTTATGAAATTGACTGGAATGGTCCATATTACCATTTCACAGTTTTGATGGTCTTTGTTAACTGTACAGTTAATCCTTTTGTTTATCTAATTAAGTATCAGGATTATCAAGTAGCACTCAAGGAATTTTTGCATTGTAAGCCAAAGAACCGAGCATACTCAACTCAGCATTCTGTCTCTTCTATTTCGTTAGCAACTGATCGTTCTAAAGCTTAGTTATTTCTATAAGATTTATTTTTTAACACAAGATAACAGCAAATATTGGCCTTTTTACTGTTTCAAAACCAATGTTGTGAGAAAAATTAGAACCGCAGACCTCTCAGCTGACATATCGCCAAAAATAAGCTTGGTAATAAGATCTCTTTTGAAAATTGTATATACTTTTCTTGCAGAGGGGACGCCATCACAAATAGACAATAACGCTTAAAACACAAAAAAAATTCAATACGTAATTCAGCTAATGTTCATCTGAGGTTATTATAATTTTTAGTGTGTGTCTCGTTTGCTTGGTCCCGATTGATATGCGTTTCTTACGTGTAAGTGTAAGTAAACATTACTTAACTAAAGAAAAAAACTATTCCCGAGTTGTAACCTGTAGACACCCGTTTCACTTCATGTCACTGGTATGATTTTTACAGAGTTTATGCTGAAGGAAATGGTAATTTCACCTATTTCTCGATTAAAACATACTTTTTTACATTATGTTTGCATCAAATAGCAGAATTCTGTGATAAATTGTATTTAAACCTAGGTTGAATCGTACACGGCCCATGGAACGAAAAGAGATATCATATTTTATGGCAACTGAAAGAAAAAAATCTTAATTCTAGATTGTCACGGCTATCTTCCGTATTGTTTCTGAAATAATAGGAAATTCTTCTTGAATACCCATTTAAATTGATAGTTATCTGATTGGTGACTCTTCGAGGAACCTTATTGGTTAACGGAAGTTTTTTTGCCAAAATTCTCGGAATTTTCCCATTCGAAGTGAAAAATATTATTTCATGCAAAGTGATATTTATGCGAGGTGAGGTTGAACCCACTTGAGGTGAGAATGAAATGAACATTGGAAGACTCAGAAAAAATAAAAATGTCAGTTTGAGTAGAGGGGACCTTTGGAAACAAATATAGATCGGTCTAATTTTTTTCCAAGTCAGACCTAGATTTACTTTTTTGAATCTAGATCTAGATCTCAATCTATTTTTTTTAGCTAAGATCGAGATCGAGATCTAATTTTTTTAAAGTGTAGATCTGGATCTAAATTTTGTTTAGTCTAGATCTAGATCTAAATCTAGTTATTTCCCAGTTTAGATCTAGATCTAATTTTTATGACTTTTCTGATGTTTGGTTCAAAAGAAAAACAATGTTTAGATTTACAAATTTACCACTGCTGTTTTCAATTAATCTGTGGATAATGTAACGTGCACAAAAGGTAAGAGATACTTCTCCCTTCAAGACTCAAGTCCTTCACACTTGATCCCCTTGATCCTTTCTATTTTCTTCCCTTGCAAAGAGAATTTCATATTTTTCTCTTTATTTCTGAATTTATTAAATGTTTTAAATGTAAATATTAATGCTTATTCTTTCTATTTTTGATTGTTTTAATACACATTTAATCACTAAATTTTAATTAATTAATTTTCAAAGTTCATAATGATTCCTAAAAATACTGATTAAAATCTGTATTGCTTCGCAATTAAATTTCTCCCATCTGACATCACCAATTTTTCTTTGATGCATTGCTCATTCTTGGAAATTATATCGGGACCTAGATAATAGGGTTCTTAGTCTCCTATAGTATAAAACATTTCTGAACATTGCTAATGAGCTCACGTCTACGGTAGTATTTTTTACAACATTGACATCACAGCTACTTGTTCACTGGTACAAGAAAGCCTTTCAGTCGAAGCACAACTGCCCGTTTGGCAAAATATGTGTGGGTTACATAAATAGTAAGTGGAGAATCCTATCTCATGATGCAATGTGACTGGACCCCCACTTTGGACAGACAGATACACTGACAGACGTTATACCTCATTGAACACCCGATACACAGGTAATTGTTGTCAGTTGCAATGCATTCTGATGTCCAGTGGAGAATATAACTTTCAGAGAGACTGATTGACACTTTTGATGAAAATGCAAGTCAAAATTAGAGGAATGTTGTTTGATTTAAACAGTTCTATTTCTAACACTTTGACATCAATTCAAAACAGAAACTTATTAACTGGCTGTTAAATGTTATTGACGTTTTTGACATATACCATAAAACATTGTGTTCTCCAAGTAGCTGTTGCTAAATTTCCAAAGTGTATGTTGTAAAGAACTGCCCTGATCACATTTCTTTTTTATCAACTTGTTGTTAGCCCTTTCAAGATCGTGTACCACACAATAATAATTTCACTGCCAAATTATGTCTCATATTATTACGTGATCATTATTTCAATAAATCTTAAGGGTGACATAAACAAGTTCTTAACCAACCATTATTGCACCACTGGGAAATATGTGAAGGAGCTGAGAAACAACCAAGATCAGGTATCAGTCGTCTGCTGCAAACCAGCTTCAAAGGCATAATGCGCGGACCTGTGTCGCTGGGTATTCTGAAAATTAAGGACAATCATCAAAAAGATGAAAACTACTTACTTGGTACAAGTAGAAATTTGTCTTTTGGAGTCCCCTTGGTAATAAATTTCGATGAATTCATTTATATAATCAAATATTACTGAAATCAGAAATTTCTTTAATATGGACAAAATAGTAGAAGCGGTTTACTTCCACAATTTTAAACTATTCTGACTCAACAGACAATGAGAAAATTTACAATCCAAGTAGGATCAAAGTTTTAATGGCAGATTTAGTGCGAATAAAGTCATCGCGTTTGCAGAAACTGTCTCTAAGTGCAAGTGAAGAGGTCTCGTTGAGTTCAGGAGACGCTACTTAAGACGCTGCTCCATGACACAAGTCTGTCGTGACGTCACGAACATAGCTTGTGACCTTTCAACCTTCGCGAGTGCTCTTCCATTAAGGAGAAACATCCCAGATGCGTCTCGCAACTGAAGTCTTTTACTTCAAAAAATCCCACTTTCCAAAGTTAAATCTATATTTTTGTACTAAGGTTTTATTTTCTTATCTAGTTGTTGCTCTGTTTTGGGAAAATCTTTGTAACAAATAAGGAGGAGATGGGGACTTCAAAATAAGAAGCAATTCAGACTAAACTAGACTGAAATTGGTGGCTTCACACTTGCTCAAAAAGTGTTCGGTAACTTTTAATTGCATCTTTTGAGTTTGTCTAGCTCAAAATGGATGCTGGGTAGCAAAACCGGAGAATTAAAGCAATCAGATGAGATTAGCAATCTTTCTTGAAAGAAGCTATTCTTTGTCTACAATTGCGTAAGCAAAAAACTGCATGCAATGTGTCAAAGTTTAATCCAAGCCAAGACCTAGAATCTTTATAATTTCACACAAGCAATGTACGTCAGAAATAAACACTTTATTGACTTTGCTTGAATCACCCTAACAGGATTGGAATCCAGGACCTCCAGATCATTACTTCAGTGTCTTACCAACTGAGCTAGGGAGGAATCTGTTAGGCAGGAGATTTCTGAAGTGAGCTTTGTTTGTTTCGTGCACCACTTCACATGTTGGACTTTGTTCATTTCTAGAATCAATAGAGTATGATTTTATAAAGGCCTTAATGATTTACACAGACAACCAAATAAGGATTTAACACAGTTGGTAGAGCATTGGCCTCATGATCCAGAGGTCCTGGGTTCCAACCCCACTGGGGGCAATTTTTGACGAATTTTTTTTTGCTCTTCCCTGTATGAAAATCTGTCAGATTATCTGACAGAAGCGTGTATCGTGAAAAACCCGATCATCTCTGTAAGAAACCTTACGAAACTTACCTGATATGAAAATTGCAAACCAATATATAAACTGTCCGTTCCATAAGTGACAGATTAATGTATCTAAGATATAAACTCCTGGGATCCAGTTTGGATCTTGAACCAAGAGAAGGATGGCGAAGAGACAGGCGGCGGCATCAACTAAGGATTGATGAGTCAAAAGTAGCCGAATAACGGGAGAAAATACCTAAGGTAGACGAACAAACCTATGATATACAACCAGGCAGTTGGATTTTAGTTTTAAAGCTAAATACAACAAATTATCACTTTCTGAACCTGCATCCTCTTCCTCTTGCATCTACTTATTTAATTTACATTTAATTGAATTTTAATTTATCTCAGTATTTTTTATTCAAATTCAAGTGTCACCAACCTGACCATCTTTAATAACTGACCCTTTTATCTGGACTTAATGCAGCTTACACAAACATTTTTAATTGGAATATTAAAGAGCTACCTAGGTGACTGTTTTATTTAGAATTGAAGAGCCACCTACCTGACTATTTTTAATTAAAGTTAGAGAAGTAACTACATTGGCTATTAGTCCAAATATGGTCATGACTAGTTGACTCTGGTCCATCAGAACTATCCATAAAGGAGAATTAGCCTCGTTGTTATTATTATTATTAGAAGACGTATCCACAGAGATGACGCTATTGCTCTCATCTAGCGACCAAGTAACGTCACCATAGGAGACAGAACCTGTTTAACAAATGGAAAACCTTTAAAACAACACAGTTCCCCTGCATGACCGCAAGAGTCGTACCGCCCGCAGCGTAGCATCACTTTCTCCCCTGCCCGGGGGGGGGGGGCTACCCACTTTCCCGTCGGGGAAAACCCTCTCCTAGGTTGGGGTACCCCCTATGGTAAGGATCTGGGACAGGACTTTAAAGACGTATCCATGTAGATGACGCTTTTGCTCTCCTTGGCGCTCAAAGTGTGGAGATCTAGCGACCAGGTAACGTCACTAGGAGACAGAACCTGCTGAACAAATGCAAAACCTTTAAAACAAGACAGTCCTCCTCAAGAGGCGTACCGCCCGCGGCGTGGAATCACTTGCTATCCTGTCCTGTCTCCTGTCCTGTCCTGTCCTGTCAGGATTACCCCCTTCCGACCAGGATCTAGGACAGGACTCTATTTGCTGAAGACGTACCCATGGAGATGACGCCTTTGCTCTCTTCGAGGCTCAAAGTGGGAAGACAAAGCGTGCTGAACAAATGGAAAACCTTAAAAAATATTACCGCCCCTTACATTGTATGAATTTCTCTATTAGGGGAACGACATCTTGAATATTGAATATCGTATGGCGATTAAATGTTGTGGATGTTTCACCTGATGGCACGTACCTTTTATGGAAAGTAAAAATATTATGGATGCTGCCTGTCCACGCAAGGAGGCCATAAATTAAGATATTTGTTAGTTACACAATAAGTATTCAAGATACTATACACAGCTGCATAGTAACCAGGTGTCTTTAATGACCACTGAAGTGTCGTCTCTATAACAATCCACAATCAACGTAGCATATCCTGAAACAATCCTCGACGTCTCCTGAAAACTAACAATTCCCAATGAAATGTCAAAATATCATTTTATTCCGCTTACACTTTGTGGGTGTGGTGGATGCTTTAAAATATTAAATGTTTTATATCAGAGGCGTTCCAATATTTTCCAACCCTTTAAAGTGTGTTGTTTTTTGTCTTTTCAAATTTGCTTTACACAGGAGGAACCAATGGAAATTGCTTCCCACAGCGAGTGCAGACATCTGATGTTAGCCTCTGGTTATCACATTTTTCCACTTAATGTTACAGATATACGTGTGACGATGCATGATTGCGAGGTCCCACACTTTACCGTGCAGCTGTCGACTACACATTCTAACGTTGAGAGCCTCACAAGGATCCAACTAGATGTGTAGCCAATAGCTGAAGATGTCAGTCGGAGCCAATCAAGGTCAAGTCTACATAGACTTGCCCGCCGCGCTACACTGTCTCAGCCGTAACTGAGACCACCGCCGAATCTGCAGGACCAAATAGACCTCGCATGATGCCATCCACCCTACACCATGCTATGAAGCTCTCTGAATTCCCTAATGTTCTGGATAATCACCATTTGCATTACACTATGATGGATGATCACCCATCCCAACTAGACTATGATGTGAAGGATTTTGACGAGTCTTCTGTATAGGCTGGTCATTCATCCGCAATGCATTATGACAGAAAAAACATTAATTTCCTCTGTACAGGATAATGCGCCCTCCTCAGATTGTGACATGTGTTGTGTTGAGTCTCTCCTGTACTGGCTGATAAACCCTCCAATCTCTACACTATGAAAGGTCTTGAGTCCCGTTTTAATGGATGACCGCCCATCCACACTACACTATGACATGAACCATGATGAGTACCCGCCATTGTTGGACGATCACCCATTAATATTACACTAGTATATGAATTATTTTAAGTCCTCAATGTGTTGGGTGATGACCCATGCATGTAACACTAGGATATAAATTATTTTGAGTCCTCCCTGTGTTAGATGATGACCCATGCATGTAACACTAGGATATGAATTATTTTGAGTCCTCCCTGTGTTGGGTGATGACCCATGCATGTAACACTAGGATATGAATTATTTTGAGTCCTACCTGTGTTGGGTGATGACTCATCCATGTAACACTAGGATATGAATTATTTTGAGTCCTCCTTGTGTTGGATGATCACCCATGCATGTAACACTAGGATATGAATTATTTTGAGTCCTCCCTGTGTTGGGTGATGACCCATACATGTAACACTAGGATATGAACTATTTTGAGTCCTCCCTGTGTTGGGTGATGACCCATGCATGTAACACTAGGATATGAATTATTTTGAGTCCTTCCTGTGATGATAATCATCCTTCCACACAGTACATTCTGATACGGTGATTTTCCGTGTTATATCTCAGGTAAGTTAGACATAAAGAACAGGTGAGAGAAAGGTAACATCTTCGTTCATTCTTTGATCTGCGTTTAGATTCAGAACTGACGTTGAATCACTTTCAGGTTTCTGAACATGAATCACAATTGAAACAGGTTTTCCATATCATTTATTTGGAGCCAATCAGCAACAGGTCGATGTCAAAATCCTTTCATGAACCCAGTGTGGGATTAGTAAGGATCGACGAGATTGGCTCATTTTGACGGGAAACGACGAGAGAATTGGGTGACAAAACGGTTAGCATCTCGTTCAGAATGCAAAGAAATTAACCGTTTAAGGTGAGTTTGAATTGATGTTTAACTCTTGCGGGGTCTTGTGTTTACATTCTTATCCCACACCGAGGTGCAATCTGCTGTTTCTATTGGACCTTAACAGGAGGATATTTTGTTGTACACCTTACTAAAAGTAATTATATATGCAGAGCAGGGTGTACAACTTAATTTAGTATTCATAGAGGGGTGTACAACTTTTTTGGTGTGTCAACCATTATGTGTTACTATGGTGATTTGCAAGAGGCCTTCTCATTGGCTGTGCAAGATCATGTGATTTGGATCATTACTTGATGGGGCTGTGGGATATATGCATAACACAGATTTGAGGAGGGGTGTATAGGGAATACTCCCTGACAGGGGCTGTACACCCCAAGCCTGAAACCTTCCATCCTTTCAGGCTCGGGGTGTACAGCCCCTGTCAGGGAGTATTCCCTGTACACCCCTCCTCAAATCTGTGTAATAGTATAATGTCTGTATCAGTAGAGAGATTGGGATGAGTTACAATTCATATCTGTGGTCGGGTGATTTGGTGATACACCGACGCCACAATCGGGTTTTTTCGTGATAAAGAAATCTAGCAGATCTGACAGAATTAAAATGCAATTTTTGAGAATAATTACAATTTAGAGCTAAAATGTAATGGTTATTTATTATTTCCAGTACTTGCTATGATTGTGGCTTCTTTGTCAAACAATTAACACAAACAACAGCAAGGAGTAGAAATGCACTTGAAGATTTGTGAGATTTGTCTCTCAGATCAAACAGATCACTAAGAAATGCTTATCGTGAAAAACCAGATTGAACCATGTGAAGTTTAGATGCCTTTAACAAATGTTGACGCAATTTTTATCAATGTTGTGTTAGCTTCTTCTATTCAAGTTATTCATGGAAATTACCCTTTGACAGCACTTTTCGTACTTTGTTTATATACTAATGAGACAGCTATTCACTCTATTCACAGACTGGACAAGAAAAGACAATAACAAGCTCTCATTATGTCCAGGTTTCTAATTTTTTTTTATTTATTAAGACAACTTAAAAATTTTACAGATATTTACATTTAAGTAATTTAAGCATATCTCCACTATATTTAAGACTATCCACTGTTAACTTGCCTCCAATTGTTTATTGTTTATTTATGAATAATATTTGAGCAAAGAATTCAAAATTGGGTTTACACGCGATGTTACATGGTGTCATCAAAGAAGAAATATGTCCCTTGATTTTCCTCTCGGAAATGGTTGACAGTGGCCCTTACCTGTCCATTGAGATAATGATCAATGAAGATACAAAGGTACTCATTAATTCTGATAGATAATAAGAAATGACTCTTCTATAGATATAGATTCTTCTATAATAATTATAAAATTATTTAAAATAGAAGAAAACTGTATTTCTGCCTAACCATTCGACCTTAAGCACGGAATGAAACCGTGAAGGCAAAGGTGATCTAATTGGCCAGTTCCGCTGGGACAGAAATGCACAAAGTTTCTTGGAATAACATTGATGAGCATGAGATTCTGAAAGAACACAACACACGCAATTGGAATAAAATCCACAACGTGTCTGTAAGATATAAACATAAACTAGGAAATGAGTTACAGTACACTACTTCATACTTCACAACATTAGAATGGTAACTGAATGATTATAGAGTCTACTTATAAATGGGTTACTAAGGTTACAACTACCAGTTAATGAAAGACTACAGTTATAGACCACTAAATAATGAGTTTCTATGGGAATTGTATTCAGCATACTTTTTGCAGAATTGACATCTGTTGTTTCAATCTGCCAGATAACTTTTTATCTTGCTCACTCGAGATTTCCCCAAATGAATTCTAAAGAATCTACAGAATTTGTAGAATATTTGTGTAAAAAGGAGTACTCAAACGTGCTATCTCTTGTGTAAGAAACCGACATGCTATCACAGTGCCAGGAAGACACTGGTGACAGAGAGGATCTTTAAATTAAAGCCAATTCATGCTTTATTGATTCCTCAGATTTTCGAACTTCCTCTTCCATTTAGGGACAGGTTCTGGACAAGTGTTGCGAGTTTACTCAAAGAACTCATCAGAATGTTTGAAATACATTTTAAAAAGCTGCAATTGATCTAGTCAAATCCAGTACCAGATTTCTTAATTTGACATCTCTCCTTTTGACAATAGGAACTTTACTCTCAGGAAGCAACAAAGACACTTTAAGATCCAAATTACTTTAGGTATTAGCCAGCAGTTACTCAACCTTTACATTTCTGTTCCATACTTGAGTGTGAGACGCCAGTCTGTGGGGACGCCATTGATTCACAATCAAAGACCAGGTAAAAGGCTCCCCCTGTTACCGGTCGGCACAAACTTTCCGCAAGTTATCAAGGCGTCGCTTATGTTCCCCTGTAAACATTCACATTAAACTATCCATTTTTTTAGTCAAGTTGATGTTGTTTCCGGTTTATTTTGCTCTGCGCATGGGCAGAAAGTGTTGATGACAGCTTTCCGGTATGTCGGCATGAGTAATGCATAAACGAAGGGATTGGCGACAGAATTGAAGGCAGCAAACCACATACCTGCATATAGGACAAATACTAGAAAAGAGTTTCAGGAAATAAAATTTGATTTCAATTTCAAAAGTCAAAAGACAGAAGAACGTTTACCTAACTTTTGTAATGGGCTGTTCATCTTATATTCAGTGATACCCGAGTATTCCAAAACATAGTACCAAAGATCGTATCCAAGGGCAATGATAAAAATGGCGGTCACTGTGATGGCAGTTTTAGTGAGTTGTTTTGCTGCTGTATCTATTACTCTGAAAATAATATAGATCTATCGTAGGAAGTACAGAAAATCATAGAAGGCACAGGAAATTCTATAAAGTGTGTTAAATTCATCAGGAAAGATGCCTTAAAGTTGAAAACAGTAATACTGGAAGGCGCTATTGCTTAGTTCTGATATATGCAATAAGTCAAACAAGCTTTACTAGTTTAGCTTGAAGTACATCTCGATGTGAAATTAGAATAAAGAATGATACTCATGGCGAACGTCAAAAAATTTACCTGTTGGATTCAAACTGGCAGTCTCGTTTTCTCCTCTGCATGCTGATAACTACCATCCCGTAAAGAATAATGAAGCATATAACTGGTACAGCCCAGAATGTAAAGAATGTGCTGACTGCGAAAAGTTTATAGAGTTTCTCTGCTACAGGACCCGTGTAGAAGAAGTCACTGATACACTTACCATCTTCTACATAGGTCTACAATGTCACGTGGTACATTACAATATCACATGTACCTTGTGTGAAAAGTAAACATTGCATCTCTACTCCCAGGCCCAACCATTGCCATACCCCATTGTATAGTATTTGTACATTTTGATACATTGTGGCACTGTTCAAGATACATTGTTGTCACATAGTTTCAGATTAGGTATTCACAAGTATTAGTGGGGGTTCAAACCAATGACCGTCTGTGTCACGGCACATCTCTGTAAACCATTTGGCTACTCTGGCTTGGCTTTACGGTTTTATTATATTGTCACTTTTTTCCAAATTAGGCAGTATACAAGCTGGCAAATAGCAACTAATACTGCTTGATGATAGAGCTGTAACTTGTTCTAAGAAGTAACATTCAAGTCAAACTCAGAAAGAATTTAATCTGATTTTTACTGATCGAGTGTTCAAGTACTGAAAGAACCCTGAAGTGATAAGGTCTCTATTCTTGAGTTTTAATCGAAAAGAGCGGGGAATCAGAGTTGGGATGATACGTCTCTGCTGAGTGCGCGTAACTAGCAATGATCGGTCTTTCGGCTGTCCGATCATTTGCACAGATACTAATTCACAATGCTATTTTGTTCATTAACACCTCAACATTGCTTGGCACAATGAAGGTAATTCATTAACTGAGCCGACATATTTGGGGAAAATTGCTAGTAATGAAGAAGAAGTGTCTAAGGTTTACGCATAGGCAGATTTTAATGGTGTTATGGACGTAGAATTCAACTGCTCAAATTTAACGTAAATATTATCAGCTTAATACCATTCATTAACTTAAAAAATATGTGGTCAGTCTTGTTTCCTTGGGTACCTGAAAGGTTAGAAGTATAAACATACCTGGAATAAAATTCCCGAGGTCCAAAATGTTCCCATGAAGCAGGTGACACAGAAACTTTTAACAATAGTTGATTCGTTTAAGACACTGTGCTTGAAAGGCCTACATACGGCCAGATAACGTTCGAATGCTATTGTCACTAGATTCTAAACTGAAATAAAATACATATTACTTTTATAAAATTTCAGTCAGGTATGTTTCTGTGTATCTGTCTGTTCAGGCTATAACGTTTGAACTGCTATAGCTGAGAACTTCATTTTTGGTATACAGGTACATCTTGACCATATTTAGGTCACGTGTTTCATTCGAAAGCATTCTGGTTCCTTAAATTTAATTTTAATTCAAGATAAATTTGGGTATGTTTATATAGTCTTTTTAATTTTAAATTTTCAAACTATAAAGAAGAAAATAAGCAGTAGTTAATCCAAACAAAAAATAACAGAAAATAACCAAGAAAAATGATAAAACTGGAAAGGTCTCCAAAAAGATTAACTGACCTGAGATCCAAACGGTGGCCCAATAAGCGTGCTGTCCCTGCCACACGTGACAAATTACTGTATCTAAGATATAAACACCAGGAATCCAGTTTACAGGTTGAACCAGAAGAAGAACAGCAAAGAGACAAGCAGCAGCATCAACCAGCGACTGGTGCATCAAAAGTTTTCGAATAACCGGCGAGAAAACCTGCAATACACAATCGGCCAGAAAACATTAAACAACCAGCGAGAAAACCTGCAAAACATAACCGGTGTAGTAGAGTAGGTGCAGGTAGTCCGAGACTTTTGGGACCCCCCCCCGCAGTTTTTCCCTATCTTATTATAATAATTCAATATCATTACATATGAAATGTTTGCTTAGCTAAAATAAATGGATATTCATTGATATCGTTACTTACTTAGAACCTGTAGGCCTTTGAAAAATCAGCCAAAAAGTCTCGCTTGAAAC
>JBCAUG010074911.1:0-19159 GCA_038406175.1 Haplosyllis leylae | reverse complement strand
GCCTGGGGATGGGGGGTACCCAGGCTGAGTACCCCCCCAGCCATGGGACTGAGTACCCCCCACTAGCCATGGGACTGAGTACCCCCACTGGCCATGGGACTGAGTACCCCCCTGGCCATGGGACTGAGTACCTCCCCCTTGCTGTGGAACTGAGTACCCCCTCCCCCCAGCTGTGGGCCTGGGTACCCCCCTGGACAAATCCCCCTGGACAGACCCCCTGGCTATGTGTATGATCTGAGTACCCCCCCCCCCCATTTAACAGACACACGCCTGTGAAAACATAACCTCCCATCGTACTATGTATGCAGGTGGTAAAAACAGTCCTCCCGCATGTCCGTAAGAGGTGTAGTGACTACATCTTCTGCTGTCTGGGGGAGGGGGAACCTTCTGTCCTTGGCTTGCGAGGGGATGGTACCCTATCCTGTCAGAGGGGGATACCCTGATCCTGGCTAGGAGACCCCCTTTCCCACCAACCCAGATAGGACCAGGGACAGGACCAGGTGTATCCCTCCCCCAGACAGGACCATGGACAGTACCCCTCCCCGTAGTGAACAGATAAAAACAAAGTGAAAACATTACCTTCCCATCGTACTACGTACGCAGGAAGGTAATTAAAACATTAGCTGTTTTCATACAAAGCAGGAAGAAGAAACTTTGCGATCCATTTCTTTTTCAGTTCGTCGTAATCTTCAAACATAGAATGCCTAATGTCCAATAACATATCATGTGAGGCGGCCACTTTGTATCCCAGATTTCTCATTGGCTGGATGCACTGATCTTGCATGACGTCAACTAATCTCCAAGGTAACTCATGACGCCATTGTTGCAAGACTCTTGAAGAATTGCGTTTAATCGAGTAAAAGTCTCTGAAATTAGAAAAAAAAGTGTTGTAATTTAACGGAGATATCAGAGACATCTAGATCTACCACGTTGTACCTTGACCTCTAAAAATCCGTTCAAAGAGAGAAAACAATTATTCGGAAACTGTTTTGTTTCTTTACCTCAGATTAAGCTTATCATCTGATTGGGTGTTTTTCTTGAGCCAACCCTGAATTTGAGTACTCATTTGAATTCCCAGAAAGTCATACATTGATTTGGTCCAGAGCTCTGGATCAGATGCAACGTCTTCGTACCTCACAATCCGGTAGTTGTCAAGGAGAAAACGATACATGTTGCCACGGTTATTTCGTGTCTGTCTGAGATAAAGATCCTCCAGTATAGATAAATCCATACCAAGGTCTTGACAAGTTGTCCTTGTCAGGGTATAGGGAAGACTAACGGAAATGAAATCCTGTATTCTCGTCATCGGTACGTGCAACCGTTGACTCATCAGCTTCATCTGCGACAACCAGTTACTTCTGGGATCCCTCACCAGGTGGACCACTTTTACTCCAAGTTGAATAAGTTCAAATAAATTTGATAACGAGAACAGAGATATAATTTTCATGCCTATAAAATCATGTCTTTTACATTTTTCTTCAAATTTGTTGATGTTGTGATGTTTTATTAGTTGCGTCTCCATGAACATGCGACATTCTCCGTTGGTCGTGTTCAGCAGGGATCTTTTGAATCCGGATTTCATTAAAACCTCATCGTTTATGTTCCGGAACTGACAGTTCAGCAGCTGCTGCAAGTATTCCGTTGTTCTGTGCCTAAGTGCCTCTGTGCCAAACTGGAAACAAGAAAAATATATCAAGGCCCACTGAAAGGCCAGGTTACGTAATTACCTGACTAAAGGTAACATTTAAGCTGCACTGCACAGCAGCTGGGTAAAGCCTTCAATTGTTGAACTGAATCAAGAAATGGACTTTGTGGTCAAATAACTTAACCATAAACATGAAATCAGGAGGAATGTGTGAACAGCCTGTCCTATGATTTCTGACTTCTTATGCATGAGCAAAGGCTTGCCCATCAGGGCAGGATCTACACAAAGCAATCTCTGATACCGTAATTTGGGACCCTGTGGATGTGAGTGCACTCTGCAAGAGCCTGCCACAAAGGTACCCGAGGTTCTGGATTTGTCTACTTAGAATTACTCCTGCCTTGAACCAACCTGTGGAGATAGCCAACCAGTGAACTGGTAGTATGCCCCATGGGGTCTGAGGGTGGATGCCTTGTAGTTTGAACTATTTAAGGAACATTTATGAGTTTGGTGCAACTCAAAACTACACCAGGCTGCTCCAGAGCATGCACCAGACTCTGGTACATCTCAAAGAAGAGTACTCTATGATTGATTAACTCACCAGACCAGGGTTACACATGTGATATTATTGAAAATAATTTTTCATGGGAATTCAAAATGGCAAGGGTCATAATAATAATAATAATTTATTTTCTCTCTGTTTTCATTACAATTTTCACGTGTTTCGTAATATTGAATGGTTTTAAAAGTACGAGAGAGGGATACTCAGGGTCAGTGAATGACTGTACATGTATCATGTTGGGTACCCTTTAAATGAAATATAAGTGCAAAAAATAGAAACACAGCAACAACTTATTTACAAAGAATTATATGTTACACCCTTTCGTGACAAATTTATGAGCTGCGCTTGTTTCCCCCTTTCGTGTTATTTGGTATACCTTACTCCGTTTCACCCTTTCATGATAGAGAGGGAACTTCGTGTTGTCCTCTGACAACTGACTTAAATCCTAGTAACAAAAGGCTTGATTCTTACAATAGAGTAGCTTTGATTCTACACACTAGTAGAAAACATTTTGAATGGCATAAGTTATTAACAATAAAAAGCCTGTCTTACGAAAACAATCGGTGTGGTTTTTAAATATACATGTAGCGAGGTTTGGTAACAACTGTACACAAGCAGTAAGATCAATAGCGATGGCGTTACACCCTTCAATGTCTTTAATAATCCAGAGAGTCACTCTTTGCAGGCTTCTTTGGGCATGTTTCATGGTGTCTGTGCAGTTGGGTTCTGTACTTAAACTTCTCAGCACAGAAATAACAAGAATATGGCTTTTCGTCCGTGTGAGACAACACATGACTTTTAAGAAGTCGTGGGTTTTTTGTAGTATATTTGCACTCAGTACAAGACATCGGTTTTGCATCATGTTCGCGTACGTGTTTTAATAAATCCGGTTTGTTCATGAAACTTTTACCACAATTGCCACGATTGCAAAAATGAGCTTTTATTTTTAAATGCACCACACAATGGGTTTTTAATTCAGAACTGAAATGAAACGTTTTTGGACAGTCTAAACAAGGATACCAAGGTGTGGAGTGTACGTACCTATGTCTGGTTAGACCTGATGGGGTACTAAAGCTCATTGTGCATTTGTCGCATTTCAACGGTGGGTGTCATCTCTTATAATGTTCGTTAAGTTTCATCACTGTTGTCTTGTGGATTCCGCACTTTGGACACTTAAAGTATCATACCTCTTTATATTTCTTTAGTCCGTGTTCTTTGGTTTCAAATTTTCCTCTCGGAGGTGAGCTCACTGGATGAGTTTTGTTGGATGTGCCAGGTTTGACATCGTCTTCCTTTTCTGGTTCAGGAATGTCTTCTGGTACTTCATGTTCAGTTTTTACTGTGACTGGTTTTCGGTGTTTTGGTTTGACCTTAGCAGGGTCTTTCCTGAAGAAACGACCACCACCACTTATTATTGGTGTTGGTGGCTTGTGTTTAGGATTGTCCTGTGCACTGATGATTAGCTGTGCTGCTATTCTGTCCTTGGATGGCTCGGTCGTCACTCTTGGTTTGCGTGTTGATTTCTTTTTTTCGGGTTCATCATTACCTGAGTCCTGACCAAACAATTCTGCATAATCAACTACAGCACAATTTCTCTGTGGTCTAGTTGAGCTTCTCTTCTTTGTTTCACATGTACGCATAAAGTACGAAGTATGTGAATGAGTTACAGGAGGATAATTTTCTGGTTCCTCAACTTTCCATTCATCACACACTTTATTCCAGTTTTCTTGGGGTGCACTAATGTTATCACTGTCACTGCCTATGTCCTCAAGGCTAGAGTATGGGTCAATGGAAGGACTTCTTTCTGCCGGACAGAATTTCTTGATGACATCAGGCTGCAGTCTCTCCAATGGTATGTAACACTTACGTTGTTTTGCGCTGGTGATGAACATTTCTTCTATCTTGCCAATAGGATCTGGTACAACACAGTCAGGTGAATCCGATTCACTGTTTCTCTTTTTCGTGTTTCCTTCATCCTTGTTATGCCCTTTCATTCCCGATGTGCTTGCATCACTGTCACCATAGTACTTTTCTTGTAGGATCGGATGAAGCCAATATTGAAGGGGAACTTGAACCAACGGCTGATTATCCTTTTGTGCTTCACCTTGCGATGTACTTTCTACAGGTTGATTTGGAAGGTCACTACTTATAGGCGGGTCCATAGGATGTGTAGAATCAGTATTCATAGGTAGATCTGTAGGGGGAACTTCACGATCAGGCAGCATGTCTCTGTTGATACTCTTGTGGTATCCATGATCATGACTGATCCCATCTATGATTTGGGCACCATCTTGTTCGGGGGTTTCAAAAGCATTAGCTGCTAACGACGTATGTTCTACCTTGAGATTCAGTGGATGTGCTCTCGGTCTGCCTTTTCCTTTGACGGATGCAAGTGCTGATGTCAGATTGTCTAACGATATTGGATTAGGGACTTCACCACTAAATGGCTTGAGTTTTAATTCACCGAAAAGTCTGCATCCTAAGTAGACAAGATGTACCTGACATGCTTGGAATAATTCCTCCTGCGTTAATGGTGTACTTGTTTCTAAGGTAGTCCAGAACTGTTGCCTACATAAGACCACTGTGTGTCAGTTGTACGACCTACTCAGAGCATAAATAGCTAGTTCATCCGGAAATTGATTACTGTCTTTCATTTCTGAACACCAAGTTTCGAGCTTTACACGACGCATGCCTAGCACTATTTGCCCAACTGAATCGTAGATTTTACCTTCAATCTCAACGTGCTTGATCATGTTTTCTCTAACCTTTACACCTGGCTCGTTCGAGAAGACTCCAAACATATCAAAGATGGCGGAGGCGTTTCTGCTACCATCCAGTTTATGACAGTTTCTCTTATCAACCCAATATGTTTTACTCAGTTCCATGCGACTATACATCTCTTCAGTCACTGATTCTTCACTCGACATGTATTGGATGTAGCATCTGTATGGATAAGCCAAGATGATTGACACCAAATAAGGTGCAATTAAGTCACTTTCATCTGGTATATCCATCTTTGTAGGTTCGTGGTTTTTCTGTGGATGGTGCGAAGATAAGTGGGTCAACCAGAGTGAGAACGAGGCAGACACCCTGCTGGACTGATGCCGGGTTTAATTAGTACAAGTGAAGTTGCGACTGCATGAGTACGATCACTTTTAGACAGACATATGTTTTATGTTACTCCCCTTAATCAAAAATCAAATAAAATTCAATTGAAAAAAAAACAAACTCTCTCAAATAAGATCATAAAATTTATAAAAAGTTTAGGCACTATTCTTGCAGAATAACTTTTTTCCCCACCAAAATTATTGTTAACATTGTTAAAATCCGTGTGTTGCGTGTTAAAACAACACTGTTCAGCCTTGTTTAACATTTGAGTAACATTAAACTCTGATCTTGACTATTGAACAGCCGCGGGGGTTAAGTGCAGTGTGTAGTTTATTGGTCTGGCCACATTTCGTATCTCAGGGGACCAATTGCCCCATTACAGTCTGTCAGTCTCCTTGTTGCTTTATGGCTCAATCTGTGAAAGGTCATGTGAGGAGACATAGAACTCGAACAGGAATCTGCAACCATTTTCATTGAATTTTTGAATTTAGAACTAATTTTTGGATACACCACTGTTAGAGAAATCCGAAGATTTGAATAGTTTCTTAGAACATGTTTATAGGTTTCTAAGGTTATGTTCGAAGTACATAAGAAACTTTAGTGTGCAAAAGGTCTGAGATGTTTCTTCACCTGTTGTGGATGAATGACTTCAACTGTAGACTTACTGTTGTACCACATTTGAGTATATCCACCATCATATTGTTCTTGATATGACAATCACAATTATCAAATTTATCTTCTCAAAGGCAGGTAATTCGAATTTTTGTATTGCCTATTGGCAACTCCAAACAGCACATTGAGGAGGATCAGGAAGAAACTTGTTGGAGACATCAATGCTACTGGGCTAATCAGTCCAATTTTTACTTTACACAAAATGATTGTCTATCCTGCAGCCAAAGTTATATCCTGTGTTCTTCTTCTTGACATTGCCTCTAATTGCCAGTGGCTACAAGCCACACTAAAGCTGCTGCGGATGAACATTACGCTGCTACAAGTTTCTAAATGTTTTACAAAGGAAACAGATAGATGTTTCAGGATTTGTCTGTCATGCTGATTCTTCTGGTTTCACTCAGCTCCAAAATCTATTTCATCTCATTAGGATAATGATTTGATGCCACCATTACGAGCAATAACTCCTGAAAGAATAAACCGTATATTGTAATAGCATGTTCTCCTTTTTGCCAGAAATTTAGAAGTGAGATTTAATATTTTATTACCATCTGTGTATGTGGATGGGTGATAATTTCAGTCTGTTTTAGTGTTTGTCTGTCTGTTCAGGCTATAACGTTTGAACCAGAAATACTGGTAAGTTCACTTTTAACATATAGGTACATCTTGACCATGTCTAGGTCAGGCTTGAGTATCAAGGTCATTGGATCAAGGTCAAGGTCAAATAAAAAAATATTGTACCTGACCTTTACTTCAACATATGCTTATATTCCACTAAAGCTTACTTAGAAGATCAAGGTCATCTGAAGGTAACAGTCAAGGTCACTCAGTGTCAAGGTCAATTTAAAGGAAATCAATTCTCTGTCTCCTACAAATGCGTTTGTGATCTATGTGGTACATGAATGGTATGCCTATTAGTAAATTAATAAAGAGATCTAGAACAGACCAATAAGGATCTCTGAGTACTTTCTGATCTAAATTGTTTGTGACAATAAATGGATGGGCTTCAGGCTGTGGGTCACATTTCTGAAAGCATCCAGGTCTGTGTGACCAACAACGTGACTATCCGTAGTTCATCGAGAAACGAACGGAATGTATCTCGCGGCTATTTTCCTGGTCTTCTATCTGACACCAATTACAATTGTTGAGCATTTTGCTATTGACAGAGAGAAGCACGGAACAAGGTTTCGTCGAGGTGCCGTTTCAGTGTGTCTAGTCAGCGGAGATTTTATCAACTTAATAGACACGATAACATCGAAACAACGACATTAAATTGCTCAGTTTTAGCTTTATTACAGAATAGCATTGTTAGCCTTTTTTCCAGAAAATTTACGAAGGAGTTGGCATTATTTTGCTAGTTTTGGCCAACAAAGTAATACATTTTTTGGAAATGGAAATTTCCTTGGCACAATATACCTGGGAAGGTTCAAAAGTGCATAAAAGTAACTCTGAGTCAATAGATCTACTTTAACACTATTACAAAAGAGTTCATAGTACAAAAAGAGGCATGGCGATTTTATTTTTCCACGTAAACCACCTGTCTCGATGAGATTTTCGAATGTCGAGTCACCAGAGTTCAAATGGAATGATAGTCTGAGTTGCTTCTGGCTCTTCACCTATTTCTACCAGGCGCACTTAAGGTCTAGTAGGGCCCGGTCATGAGTCAGTTATTAGAGAAAGCATCACAAAACCAGACACAGACTCTCTTGTCCTTCCACACAGGTATAGTACTCTCGGCAGAAATAAAAGACCCTTGGATTCAAAGTAGACTACGTAACTTATTCTAACTACAGAGGAACAGACATTCAAACAAAGATAAAAATATGTCATTCAATGAACTGCAGACACAAACTATTATAAAACCAATGCGTTGTGCAAATGAACTTAGAAGTCGGCATTGGACAATTTTTATAATGAAACAGTCTCTATTTTGAATTAGAAACTTCCAACCAGACAAGAAAAATGTTGTTGGAATTTGAACTCACAACTTACTGAGTATGACTCCTTTGTTCTAACCAGAATACTGCAGAGGCGTTTTAAGAGGGAGACTTTGAAGGGCTTTAGCTTCAAAGCTTCTTTAAATGTTAACAACATAGGAAAAAACACGATTGTCATCATTGCATGGATTTACATACATAGAAGTAGCTCAATATAATAGTATTGGTGATGATTATAATGGTGATGTTATCAATAATAAAACGGTTATTTTATGGCTTAACGCGATCCCACGCATCCACTATCTTGTCATGTGATTCTAGTGGTGTTGTATTACAGCATTATTCACTCAGATGACCCCATGAAAAATGGATGCATGTATCATGTAAAGGGCTTAACTCATACAGTGTTTACAAGGACTAATCTCTGAATCTGCTTTAAGCCTGTGGCCTCTAGTAAAGTGGTTTGACATGGATCTGTCCCCTTCATATGTGGAGCTAATGAAGCCATGCAGCTGCTATGATAGTGGATATTGATCCATAAAATAAGGCTTTGTCACAATGGTGATGGTTAAAAACATATCCATCATCATTGTCTGTCGCGGGTGCAACAGGAACACAAGTGCGTTTCGTACATAAATTCTGTTTCCATTGTGATTTCATCTGATTTGATAGATATGGGAAGGACATTTCAAATACCTCTCTTTGTACCTTGCGGCAAATTTAACTTTTTTGATTTACCAGTCTATAACACAGGAAAGGAGAGATTTATGTCCATGGGGGTACTCAGTTGAAAACAAGACTGAAAGGAACTTCACCTTTACTGTCCCATTTCTAACATGTGGCCCTGGTCTCAAAACCAATACTTTTCTTGTCTTGGTCACATTTACTAAAAAGTGTGCATAGACATAGTATATCATAGCCATCACCTTCTACTTTCAATGATGAAGGAGAATAGTTGGTAAACATAACAAATATTTTTTTCGCTTTGATTTGCTAGTCTTCATATTTCACTTAGAGTATTAATAACCCTAACATAAGTTTAAATCTCAGGTGGCTTGGCATTAGTTAAATATTCATAATCTTTAACATAACTTTTTGTTGAAGTGGTTGGCAGTTTGGTTCACTGGGGACCAACAACATGGCGCAGTAATTATAAGGGTTAGATAAGGCCAGACGTAAGCTGCTTATTACTCCTGAGAGGCAGTGGCTGCGGGAGGTAAATTGAAAAAAAAGTGTTCCGTCTTATTTAGAAGATCTGTCTCAGTTTTTGCAACCATTAAACGTAAAATCTCCTTTCTTTTGTTGAATTGCAAAGATTCATGGAAATTCGTACACATGGTGGATTTCAAAAAGTCCTCTGCGTGCAGCCATCATCGTGCTCATCATCGGAGAATTTCCTCTCCATGTACTTTGAGGAAACGGCCTGTTTTACTCCATTGTACTCTTGATTACTAGCTAAAGTGGGGTAATAGGGGTTATTGTAGTCAATGAGCGTCATCTTATGTTAAAATTTCAGGTTGTACCCAATAGAAGTGCTTCATTTCCAGACATACCTTTTTGTATGACCATGAATGGTCTCATGTGGAACTTTTCAGTCCTTGTTTAGCCTGACAATTCACGATGCCTCCATGTAGGTGAAATGTATTGCAAAGTTAGTAATGAAGTATGCCCTTTTTTCCTTAAGTTCTTTGGCAAATATTCGGATTAAAAATGTTACGACATATCCACGATGTGAATTCAAACTGAATAACTAACAATATTGCCAATTAGAATTTCTTTTCAAATCATTATTTTTGCTAAACCATGATAAGCAATACGAAAATTACCACGTTCTTTTGGACATTAAACTACAATTGACGGACCAAGACAGTCCGCAGGTAACCGAAATGAACACTAATGTTAAGTTTTGCCGAGAATTGAAGCTTTTGACTATATTTTATGGGCCAGACCTTGTGCACTTAACCCATCTGTTATCTTGGTCTTTGAGAAGCAATTTTCAACGACAGTAAGACTTTTGCTTCAATTTGAATTCACCCCGTGGTAACGTTTGCAACAATAACGACTCAACCCAGTAGTTTATGCCTGTGCCTATTGACTTATCACTGTTTTTCCATAGGTTGCTGTGTTAATTACGCTATTGTTTGTAATATGACCAGGCTTGTGCTCGGTCCAACAATTAGCTAGTCGGTGGGACAAGAGATCATGCAATCATTTTATTTAGTACAATTTAGATCTAGTACTTTCGTAGAACCCAATTACAGTTAAGGTCAATTAAATATAACTTGCAGTCTGAGTTCCCCTTGGAATGTTAACTTTATCTTCCCTAGCCTTGCAGGTAATTATGCTCCAGAGAATCATTTTCTAAATGTTAGATAAAGAACACTC
The DNA here is from genome assembly GCA_038406175.1 of Haplosyllis leylae. Taxonomy (NCBI): domain Eukaryota; kingdom Metazoa; phylum Annelida; class Polychaeta; order Phyllodocida; family Syllidae; genus Haplosyllis; species Haplosyllis leylae. The sequence continues at coordinate 8,856 of JBCAUG010074911.1, read as the reverse complement.
GTCTCTCTTGAAGTTTAAAACCCAGGACAGACGTCACCAGAAGCAAAACAGGGGTATCAGCGGCCCCACGAAAAGGACATGTGTCCTACAAAAAATTTTAAAAAAAAAAAAAAAGTTTAAAAAGCTTGAATATGAAGCACTCTTTCATTGCTTGTGCAAAAAAGTTTCTGATGTGACATTTTTTTATTTTTTTTTCTCTTACACTAGATTCTGCAAACTAGGTTTTGTCTTTTGTTACTTTTATTGTAAACTCTGATATTTTTCTGCATAAAATAGAATCTTGCAAATTCTCATTTATCTGGGAGGCATTTCAAAACAAGAACGTTTTTACAGTCTAGTGAAAAGTTTACAGTTATTGTTTTGCTTGAAGAGAGAAGCCATAGCAGGTTAACCTTGCCACTGATGATTTTCAATTCCATCTAGCATAGAATGACTTGTTCAAGGTCAACATACATTTCCATGTCTCTGTAATATCAGCCAGTGGCAACACTCATTTCATAGTGGCCCACATTTTCTGTGGAGTTAGACAGAAAGAACATGAGCGCAATGAAAATTTAGCAAGCTCATCGTGACATGAAAAACGGTAATATTGAGAATACTGATGTTTCGTGTCCATTAATAACTGCAACAAGAATGCCTTTCAATCGAAGGCGTACCATCTGCGTAACAATCAAATTGCAAAAACATTTACAATCAAAAGAAAATTGATATTCTTTCATTTAACCATCATATTGAATTATCTTGACTTGACCTTCAGATGAACCTTGACCTTTAAGTAAGTTACAGAGGAATACAAGCATACAGAAGTAAATGTTACGTAAAATATGTCATTCTTTCATTTGACCTTGACCCTGATCCAATGACTTTGATACTCAAACTTCACCTAGATTTAGTCAAGATGTATCTGTAACAGGAAATAAACTTCCCAGCTATAGCAGCTCAAAAGTTATAGCCTGAACAGACAGACAAACAGAAACACAGACTGACAGACAGACACACAAACTCACACACAGACAGACCCGATTATTAGCTATCTGCGTACGTGGTAATAAAACTATTAATTTTAATTTCAAAGATACAAAGATTTCTTAAATATGCTGTTATTCATTTGAAATACAGACCCATGTCTGGCGATGACCTCTGTTTTCCTTTTGTTGTCGGCGTGAAAGGTGAAACATGCACATAACAACACAGCTAAAAACAGAAAAACCTAGAAGAGAATTAGCTGTTTAATATTTCAGTCATGTCCATCTGTCTCGTACATAAGAAGAGGAGGATAGACTCCACAGGAACCTGTTGCTGATGAGATACGTCGGTTAAGAAGCACATTGTGAGATAAGGTGTTTGTAGATACTAGACCTCATTGATCATTTTCCTTATAGTACTTCATACTCAGGCACGTTTTGAGAAGACAAATGTGGTCTTACAGCAGAGAACATGATTAAACCACAATGACTTTCAGTTAAAGGTGTACCATCCAAATGACATACAGATCACAAAAAAAGTTACAATCTAAGACTGACAATTATTTTGTCCTTGATACTAGGTAAATTTGAGTTTGACCTTCAGATTACCTTGCGACTTTAAGCATGTTTGAGTAGAATACAAACATATGAAGGTAAAACTTAAGAAATAAATAACATTTTATTCACCAACCTTGTTCCAATTACCTTGATACTCAAATTTGACATGGATTTGGTCAAGATGTGTCTGTATGATAAACATGAAGTTACTAGCTTTAGCAGTTCAAACGTTATAGCCTGAACAGGCAGACATACAGACGGATGGTTAAAATGATGTTGTCAGTTGCATTTGTAGTTTCTCTTTGCCTGTTTAAATATTAGGTCTTGATCTCATTCAAAGCAGGACTGTAAGATAGACTTCCCATAATTGCAGACCCCTATGTAATAGCTACATTACAGACACCATGGGAAGCAAACTTGTGTTGGTAAGATATATGACGGTTTGTTTTGTCAATCTACCAAATATAGTCACAGAAACATCCGGATGTTGTCTCGCTTTGAAATTTTGCTGGTCAGTTTAGATAGGTCTACTTTAACATAACATACAGTATTTCTTATAATTGTTAGATTATGAAAAAGTGTTTTGTCAAAGACAATTGTTCTAGCCCAAATACTGGAATTATTTTGTTGATTAATTTAGGTCAATTCTTATAACGTTAAGGATTAATTTCCGGTTTCCATAGCCTGCAGAAAGCTTACAAATGGAACAATCACTACACAGGGCACATTTTCTCTCTGAATAAGCAGTAAAAGCCAAGGAGACCCCGAACTAAGAAGTCACTTTTCTGGTCATTAGTTGTTGATTGTAATCAGTGACCTAATTTTACAGTCACATCTACTAAAGGATGTTGATGTTGTTCACATCTAAATGTATTGACCAAGGTCAAGGTCAAATGAATAATATGTCATATCTTACCTAGCCTTTACTTATACGCGTTTGTATCCCACTCAAACCTCGAACCTCAAAAGGTCAAGGCCATCTGAAGGTTAAGTTCAACATTGCTCAACATTGAGGACAAAATTAGAAAAATATATTTGATATATTCGATATTGTAGCTGTTTATGTAATATATATGTCATGCAGATGGTACGCCTTCGACTGAAAGGCATTTCGTTTGATTATATAGGGATTGTTTGGTGGCATCTTTAATGTAGCATTAGCCATATGTGGAATTTCGTTAAATCGCAATTACCGTCACTATCAGTAAACTCAACCAACCTGCCACCTACACAAGTGAATGATGCAATTATTTAAAGTAAATTATATCAACTCTCCTCTTCTGGTTATCCAAGCCGTTGTCTCTTTTTCATGATTATCTATCTCAACAACATTTGCTTATTATTATTCTTTTCATATTTTTTTTCAGGAACTGCACTGAGGAAGAGTCTGAAAGACGTGAATTTGGATTAAATCTACATATCTACATTTCAAGCAGGATTACTTTTGGATAACATTAAATCACGTTTAAAAATGGAGCAACAGTACTGGAGTTCTGATGAATACTGAAAGGTAAGGTGATTCATTTTTAAGGTTGTTCACTTGGAAGTTGAATGGAGGAAATCATTTAAAACACTGAATGTGTAACATTTTATTTCTTGAATGAAATGGGTACTTTACACAGATGCTATGTCTGTCTCCTGTTCATCAGGCATCTAAAATCTTTTGGATATCAAACAATGTCCCAAGAGTTATGTCTCAGACAAATTTCAAAATAATAAGAGTTTTTCAGTAATATACTTCATGTCTTCCAGTCAGATAGGACTAAAAGTTTTCTAGAGCCATTCATAATTTTACTCATATAAACAGTATGGTATTAATGTTAGGCTACACATGTTAGAATCATTAGCTAAAACATCAACAACACAGTATGTTCAGGAGATACTCTTCGGTTTTGATGAATTCTTTTTGGCCATAATTACGAGAAGGATCATACGCAGAGTATTTTATAGAAGAAATACATGCAAATATAAAAACACAGCATGGGCTCTTTTGACCTGGAAGCAGCTGCGTGTAGAGTGCGTCTGGCTCAATGAGGGGATTACATGGCAGGGACTGCATCCTTGCATAACTAAATCCAGTTTTGTCTGGAGACCTCCAGGCAGTAACAAGCCCCATTAGGTTTCTATTGGCCAATTTGGGTGTAAATTGGTAGTGATTGTAGTATCACTGAGAAAGCCAGTGATTTTGAAATGGAAATCTTGCCAGTAAATAAGGAAGTGCAAACTCACTAAATTGAACTTTTAAAAATAACAAGAGGATTTAGCGGCTTTGTTAGTGGGGAAGGAAATTAGACTATTTATCTGAGGAAGGATTGTCCTGGCATACCTATCCTGATGAGCTTGATTACTACCAAACAAAAACTGAGAAGGTCCAGCCAAACCCTCAAACTAATATTAACAATGATGAATGTGATAGAGCCTTTCATGCCTACTTTACACCACAGCCTCAACCATAGTTCCACTAGGACCTACAAACATGAACAGTAATTACAGAGGTTATGAAAGGCCAGACACAATCTATACACCTCACTAAGGAAAAACTCTGTGAGGTCTCATGAAAAGTGCCATGCTTGTCTGGTACACATTATACCCTGTTTTATTTAAGTAAGTCCAAAGGACAAAGTAAAAGGAGGTTACTGATGTGGTTCTCTTTGACCATTCCATCTTATTTGGACTCAATAAATGCATGTTCTTGGAAAAGATTTCGTGAACTATTAAACCTGTCCAAGGTCGATAAAAATCACCGAAACAGAAATATAACAAGAATCAAATTCTGCTGTGATGAAACTCCAAGGAAAGGGTTATCCTAAGCCAAAATGAAGGGAAAAGTCACAAGAAATATTTGTGGTCCAGTGGCCATCAACAGTATTTTAAAGAAAATTCTATTACAATGCAGGATTACCAGACTTTGGAAATTACTATTTTCACAAGTTTGATTGATTAACTGATCAAAATAATCACGATAAATCCCTATGTATGTGTTATGTTGTTGACATTTATGACTGAAAAACTACGATGACATTGGTTTAATGTAATACGACTATCAAGGTCTAATGGTATAAAATATAAAGTAGGATTCAGGTAGGATATTTCTCTTTTGTAGCACCATTTTTCTGGAATTTTCAGCACAGAAATGAAAAAGAGAACACATCTGTACGAATTGTACTGATGAGATGTCTGGAAAACAATGCTTTGTAGAATGTAAAGACATGTCTTGTGCGAATCATTCTGTTTTTTATCTTTCTCATGATATTTCCACTATTTGTGTCATAATTCTATCATAATGTTCCCACAGTCTGTTTTCAAAATGTCATTGCAGAATAGCACTGGGCTAAATTCAAATCAAATCGATAAGGTGACTCCATGCAGCCAACAAAAGTAGAGATCAACAAGCCAGATCACTATAATTGCACATTAAAACCCGCAATTTAACCCTGCTGTCATATTGTTGATTTTCTAATAATAATGCTTTACTCTTATTTTTAAATTCCCAGTCAATGCATATCGTGACCAGTGGGTTCAAATAATTGTACCGTGGTTGCAGTAGGAAGAATTTTCTGTTATAAAAATATTAAGCACTGTAACTAGTAGTATTTCGTGACTCTTTCTTAAACAGAAATATTGTAAAAGGTGTTTGAAATCTTTCCGGTAGTATAGAGATTTTCTCATCCTAAAAAACCGAAAAACTGAAATATATGTAATTGGACACTCAAATAACATAACACTTTGAAACTTTATTACATCACCTGATGAGAAATGTACGTGAGTAACATCAATGTTAGATACAGTTATGTCGTGAACCAAGTAAAGCACATGTTGGTGACTCACACGAGTCCGGCTGGCCCTTGTATTGTGATTCTCACCACATTGTCCGGTGACTTGGGACCAATTTATTTGCCAAGCCCTGTCAATTCTCTTACTTATCCATCAAATTTGCGGCAGTTTATGTCCACTAATAACTTCTATAGATGGACAAGACACCCGCAAAACCAGAGATTAGGAAATAATGTTCTGCCTCCCCCCCCCCCCCGTCTGTGTGTAAAGCCATGACATCCCAACAAGAGAGGTTTGCTGTTGCAAAAAACCCAAATGAGATCAAATATCTTACATAATAAAGATTGCCAACAGGGTATGGAAATACTGTATCAATAATTCACTGACCACCTGCTGCTTTCAGTTTCAACGAAAACGTTCACGCAATCGTTATATTTCAGTGTCTGTTTTGATTTGAAATGTACGAATTTGACCAAATCAGCCGTATTTGAAGAGCGCTGACTTTACAAGATTCAATTTCAACTGTAATTGCTTAGTTTAGCACCAATTTCAAGGGATCGCTCACAGTGCAGGGTAGTAAACGTAAACATGAAAAGAGTCAATCACTGCGATTACTCTAAATTCACACCAAAATCCCCTTTGGCAAAATTCCTTTTTGTTTCGTATCTCGCTCAATGTGAATGATCCTTATGATATTGACTTCAAATTAAACAAAATGTCACAAGCTTAGATCTACACCTGTAATAGAAAATATCAGAGTAAGCTTCCAAACATAAAATAAAATAACAACATAAAATAAGAATTTTATGTCTTGAGGTAAAATGTTTATTGAGGCAGTTCTAAGAACTCGTCCTTCTCTATTTAAAGACAACTCAATGATACTCGTCTCAGTTTGCTTCCAATAAAACCTTATCTAATCAGTGAGGATTCAAGGAAGTAATAAACAGGTGACACATTTATCCCGATCCATATGCTACAAACGTGTCGTCTTTGGTCTTTTTGGATGAAGTTCAGTTGTTATTACATTACATAAGCTTTAATTCTTGTAACTAAATTCAGTGAGACTGATACGTATCTACCTCCTCAATTAAGATTATTAAAGCTTATTGGAGTTTCTCCTAAATAGAACGGAATTTTCAGTGAATTCAGCAAATTCAGGGAATCAGACAAATCACTGAAACACGAATTAGTGTCAATTAAAGATGTTCTCTGTTACCAGTGTCCTTGTGGTGCTGAGGTAGAGTGCTTGTCTCTTACACAAGAAATAGCAGGTTCCAGCACAGCAATCCTCTTTTTAAAATAATATTATTTTTATCACTGAATTCGCTGAATTCAGTGAAAGCATTTAGGAAAAACTCGATTGAATAGATAAAAGTTCCGAACAGTCCGGCTGAATCCTGCAATTAGATGACCAGTGTTATTCTGTCTGCATTCGTTACAAACGACTCTCGCCCAATAAAGCAGCACCTTAAATGGTTTTCTCTTGTCTTGAAGTCTTTACAGGTTTCTGTCAGCCACATACTAAATATCTAAAGAAATGGATTATTGAAATGTAATAAGAATTATTACACATTTTAACTAATTGGCACGAAGTCTTCTGCATGTGACAGCAACAACAGGCACAAACATTATGTTACGTTTCTGAATATTTGCTTAACAACCTGCAATATCCCACATCTTATGGTAACATTTCAAGTAAACTATTCATGCAATCAACAAGTGTTGCAAATGCCAGAGTTTTCCCTATATTATCAAACTAGGCAACCTTGCCATCAAAGGCTCACACAGGGAAGACCAAAATAAATGATATGTTTCATGCATTACTACATTTTTATGGACTTGAATCAGACTCAATAGAGCATCACTTTATAAAACTTTCAAAGATTCAGACTGACAACCAAATGTCAATGTAGCTCAGTCAGCAAGGCATTAGTGTAAAAAGCAAGAAGCAATTTATGAATTTATAAATTTATGAATAAATAAAATTTTTTGGAGGCAATTTATGGCTGAATTTATTTTGCTCTTCCCCGTGTAAGCCTCTGTAGGTAACAATGCAAACTTTGTATAATTTACGGAAAACGAAAGCATGTGCCATGACCAAAAGTCTTCAGTTCCATTTGAATTCAACACATTGGGTGGTAGTCCATCAATAATCTTTTTTTCTTGGGCGTTTAGGAAGTTATTGTCCTTTGTTTCAGTTTATTGACAATACATAGGTCAACCACTCGACATAACGGGGATATTTTCCTTCAGTAAATAGTACAACCACCTGCTGCTGCTCTTATTTATGTTCGACAATGTCTCCCTAAGGAATTTGTTTATTTGTCCATTAGGTGTTTTTGCTGTTTATGATTATGGTGAATTACGTTAGGGAGACATCACACCCATTATAAACCTTCAGCAAAATATATTTTGAGGTAATGTTGATATTCTAAGTTCTTTTATGCGACTTAGGAGACGTGTTAGTCTTTATTAACATGTATTTTTGTTCTCTTATGGGCCGTTATGTACCAGGATTACATTTATTATCAAGCGCAAATTACTTTGTTTTCCTTACTGTAAATATCAAGATTAAAATTAACTTTTAACTTTTGTACTTAATCTCTAAGCTTTGATAATACCAGCCATCTTGCGAAATGTCGCACGAAAGGTTTTATGTTTAGAAATGGTTAATTTCTATGCCGTTAGTTGCTCGTTTCTCTCATTCTGGTATCATGCAGACAAGTAGTCATTAAGTGTACTGGTATTCGCGTGATGGAGATGCTGAAAGGAATATCATTGTACAACTCAATTCAAATTCAAATTCAAATCTCCCGTGACAGAGATTAGTTTCTTACAGTCAGTGAATCCAGCATCGCCTTAAGGTATTCGGGAATTGGCAAATCCTATGGCATTTTATTTGCCAATGTACATCGTGAATTGGTTCTGATTTCAGAATTACCCAGCGAGCGAAAATGCTGCCGTAAAGATTTGGACTGTGATGGGGAAGAGATACTTTTCAGAATCTTTATGGTTGCTGTAAATATTTAGAGTATCGATTATATGATATCTTTTTTAAGGATTTGTAGTAACGCTAACTGTGCCTGAGGTTGGTTCGTTTCGTTACTGCAGTCTAATCTTTTGATTGCTCGGCAAATCCTTATGCCTTGATAATGATGTAATATGTGTACGTGAAGAATCAACATACAGTTTAACTACGGGGTGAAAGACAAATTTGTAGCTTTCAAAGTTCCTGTTCTCTACCAACACGGAAACTTTAAACTTTATTTCCAAAACTTAAGCATATTTTCTAATTTAAAATGTCTTATTAAATCCTGTTACGAACTCATGCCACTCAAATTATTCCAAATTCCAGATAAAGCCTACTACTTCAAAACTTCCCATTTTAAATTTGTAAGGTAGGTTTTGCCAGAATTTATGGGACTTGGGGAAGGTTTTTGACTGGTTGTACAGTAAAAAGAACTTTTTAAACACGGGAAGTGACCTTTTGGCTGCACCTCTTGCTAGAGTCTGGGGTATAGTGGATTTCTGATGGTAGTACTTCTCTTTTCTGGACAAC
>JBCAUG010074800.1:0-13878 GCA_038406175.1 Haplosyllis leylae | reverse complement strand
ATCATCATCCCAAACAAGACCATCTGGACATGGACGGTCGTCATATATGATTTCATTGGAGCAAGTAACATAAACATCGCACCCATTGCAGGATTGGTAGTCTCCATCCTCCATTCCTTCACAACTAGAAACACAGTCACCAGAGGGGGATGGTGTTGTTTCAGTAGCTGGTGGAGGTGGTGGTTCAGTAGCTGGTGGTGGTGGTGGTTCAGTGGCTGGTGGTGGTGTTCCTCCCTCTTCACATGTAGTAGACTCCCATTCACATCTCTTCAAGTTATCATCCCACACAAGACCATCTGGACATGGACGGTTGTCATATATGATTTCATTTGAGCAGGTAACATAAACATCACAACCATTACAAGATTGGTAGTCGCCATCCTCCATTCCTTCACAACTGGAAACACAGTCACCAGATGGGGATGGTGTTGTTTCAGTAGCTGGAGGAGGTGGTGTTTCAGTAGCTGGAGGAGGTGGTGTTCCTCCATCTTCACATGTAGTGGACTCCCATTCACATCTCTTCAAATCATCATCCCAAACAAGACCATCTGGACATGGACGGTCGTCATATATGATTTCATTGGAGCAAGTAACATAAACATTGCACCCATTGCAGGATTGGTAGTCTCCATCCTCCATTCCTTCACAACTAGAAACACAGTCACCAGAGGGGGGTGGTGGTGGTCTTTCATCAGGTGGTGGTCCTCCATCATCTGAGCATGTTGTAGATGTCCATTCACATCTCTTTACATTGTCATCCCAAACTAAACCATCTGGGCAGGGACGATTATCATGAAGAATTTCATTAGAACATGTAGCATATACATGGCAACCCTCACAGCTCTGGTAGTCACCATCCTCCATTCCTTTGCAGCTGGAAACACAGTCACCAGAGGGGGGTGGTGGTGGTTTTTCATCAGGTGGTGGTCCTCCATCATCTGAGCATGTTGTAGATGTCCATTCACATCTCTTTACACTGTCATCCCACACTAGATCTGCTGGGCAGGGACGGTTATCAAAAAGGATTTCATTGGAACACGTAGCGTAGACTTTGCAAGAAATGCACGACTGATAGTCGCCGTCAGGCATATTTTCACAACTGGAGACACATCCGGTGCTGCTATCGCTTTCTAATGTCGCTTTCGTTTTGTGGACTGGGATGCCTGAAAAAAAAAACTATTTTCGTCAGATTGGGGGCCGTTTCTAACTTCGTTACCAATACTAGCTTTCATGGGGGTTTGCCTCTTGATCGTAACTGTTCACATAAGTTCCCGAATCCAGTAGAAAGTTTATATTGTCGACACGCCCATGATCGAGATGTTGTGGTTTTGTGAACAGAATTTAGTGTCGGGCAGTTTGTTTGCCTTGAACCAGAAGGCGTAACACCCATAAAAGCTACTGATGCATTGATTTGTGCCTTTTCTTAATTTGCTACCTTTTGGCAAAATGGGTATATCTGGCATTTTTGTGTTATAATTATCTTGAACCTGTTTGATATCTTTGTTTATTTCGTAAATTTGTCAAGAAAATTAAAGAAAAGGAACGTGGTGGTTTACTATTTCAACTGTTTTTTGTAATTGGTAATTCAGAAAATCTTGAATATTTCAGATCTGGTGTTGTTTCGTTACGGAAACAATTTACACATAACCTGTCCCAAAAGTGGCGTTTGCAGTTTTGACCTTAAAACGGTAATTAGGCTGAAGAAAGGAGATGCGTCATGGAATTTATGTTGCTTTCGTGTTCACATGGCATTATTTTTTTTATATCTGTGTAACAAACTGGTCTCTCATGCTTGCCATCCAGACACGTTTAAGCCATATATAATTTATTTCCATGAATGCTATGCAATAGCCAGAAAACTGCTCAAAGTTAAATGACGCAAAACATAAAATTGAATGCTGAAGAACAGAACAAGCGACCTGGGGTTTATGAACAAGTAATACTAAAGTTGTGATTATGTTTGTCTTTGTCCGTGTCCTTAATGACAAAACTGAATTTCAGAACGAGGATAGGTACAAAACAGGTTTAATAAGATGACAAAGTGGGTCTGGAGCCAGTACGTACCACTTACTGATCAACATTCACAATCAAATTGAAATTAACATCATTGTCTATCATTGGACAACAGTAGCGGAATGCGGGTTACCCTAATATCAAATTTTCATTGTTTAGAAAAACATGGATCCACTACTGCGGAATGTACACATCGGTGTATTTCTACGAGAGCATAAAAAACTAAAAATCGGGTGTATTTGTCATATATTTTTTTGTTTAAAATGCCAGCCAAATGTTTCAACTTGAGTCTTTCATGTATTCCTTTTTTGGAATGATGTTAATTAGTAACATCATGTCATGTACTGATCAAAATCCGACCAACAATGTTATTTCTACTTTCTAGACCCTGTAAAGTCATTATCATAGTACTGAATATGTTGAAAGTAAATGACAACTAACGAATCATATTTGTACCGTTCAGCTTGAAATTATAGTTAATTGTCACGCAAACATAGTGAAATAGACACTGCAGTTCAAGTACGACAGAATTTGTGTGGACTATTATGGTGATCACTACTGACTCATCGTTTTCTGTAGTAGACATAGTATTTCCATGCATTTTTTCTAACAGCAAATTGTACTTATAATGTTCAAGCAATTGGATGGACTCAACTGTTTGTTAATTTGAAATCATGCACTTCGATCTATTGGTCCTCTGTGCATTGTTGCACGTTAGTTCTCCACCCGTTTTAAATATTCCGGGCTCTACAACTCGTTTCATTGAATATTTAGTCTGATCTCATTCCTAGAACTTGTTTAGAAAATGGCAATGGTAACTTGAAATGTGCATTGTGGACCTTGAACTGTACATTTAAACAATAATTAACTTCAAGAATGGCAGCACAGTAAGGAATTTCCACAGCCATTGCAGCAACGGACATCATTCAGGTGATTCCGCCAGCCCCTTTTATCATTGAAAATACTAGGAACTTTCAGACATCAAAAAATTGTCGCAAGTAGCAAAATTTGGATTGGCGGAAGACGTTACCGTTTGGCCATTAACGTACCTATCAAAACAAAAGGTTTTACTTACACTTCAAATCAGATGGATACATTTGAAAATATTTCTTGTATTATTCAAAAAAAACCAAAATGATGGTGCCATTTTATGCCAAAATTCAATTCTTCAGCCATATCCAGAAATTTACAAAATCGACCCTGTCATTTCTGTAAAATTTTAAAAAGGTACAATCCCTATTTCTGGATGAAATTGAAAATAATTTGGAAGAGCAGAGCCACCAATTTCTTTTGTATTGTCCATTTTACAGATTTATGAAAATCAGTAGGATTTCTCAAAAGAAATTACGCAGGTTTAATGAGTGGTTAGGTTCCGTTTACACCAAGCGTTAAATGCAGAGTCAATGCTGGGTGACGCTAGTGATATAGAGTCGCTCCAGAATAGGGTTGCAACAATGCTGGAGCAACTTCATTGATTTCAATGAGAGCTGTATCACTAGCATCATCGCAGGGCTGAAGCTTGGTGTAAACGGGCCTTTAGATAGTTCACATAAATTACACGAGAACACCTGAAACGGCTGCCGATTTACATAATTCGATTTTGTTTCAGAAAATTTCTGAAAACATTTACGAATTAATATTTCTCAAAAATTCTGACTCAATAAACTAAATGAATAAAATTTGAAAATAATACATACCTTGTGTGCAAATAGTGAAGAGCAGCACTGCCAATGCAATCGAATACATTATTTCTAATGTATTCGACCACCTGGTAATTTCAACAAAAGTTTTCAAGAATTTTTTTTGTTTTCAGTTGCTTGATGAAAAGAGTTCTTCCTTATTTGCTCTTGTCTTCTTGATGTTACTGCTTGATGTTGCTTCACCCTGGGCCCGGTGCGGCGGGTTTTTATAGCGGTGAAAATGATCCAAAATCAAGGGATTGATAATTCGCGAAACCGCAGTGACGTTTGAAATGTAGCACGTCCCCATTCTTCAACTTATCTCAAGGAGATGCTCGTGCCACACTCAATTATCGTAAAAAGACTAGCTATTGAAGCTTGTAAATTAAAAAAAAATTAATCTGGAAACAAACGTCCAAAAAAATTTCAAAAACGCAGATCATATTTTAAGGTGGGGCATGACGCTTTTGGTTTAAGTTTTCGACATATGTACAATAATTAAGGTGTTTTAAGTTTTGTACATGTTTGCTAGATCAGAATGTACAAGATCATTATTATAATGGCAAGTACAAATTATATGGTCTATCATCAACGTTATCAGCAATTCGTGTTATATGTTAGATGTAAAAGGAACAATAAAGGGAAAAGATGGACAACAAAATAGCATATTTATCATTCTTTCACATAATATAAATTTGAATTAGATACACTAGATAGGGTTATCATGGTCAAATATCAAACGAGTTGAAAACGACTTTTCATAAAAATTGTATTGGACGTTTCAAGTAAACTCAAAACAGTTATACCTTATTAACAAATATAGTTATCTTCAGTCGCATAACTGAAGTGATAGAACTTTTTTTGGATCGGCAATCCTCATTGTTCGTGCATCACCTTACATCCTTGACTCCGTTGTAAACAATGATCATATAAACCGGTAGAAAAAAATGTAGATTGCACCGGACTTTCTCAGAATTAAGCACAAGGAGATTGCGACAAGGAAGATGATTTGACGAGAAAATTGCATTTAAACCAATCGGGAAATTTATTGAGAATAAAAGCAACTTTATTGACTTAGTTACTAAATTTTTGTCAGCAATATGTACTTTTTAAAGCTAAGCAACAGGCAAATAAACCATTTATGTCGCCTTGAGGACGTAATGTTTACAAGATAATTTAGATAATTTTTGTGAGGTGCGTATATTTCATAAAATCTAAGTGTCACCACAAATTAGATAAAGCAGTTCATTTTAAACATAATTTTATGACAGGTTTATTCTCTGCCTATTGTTGTAACTCGAGACTACAAAGATCCAAGCGCTTTCCATCCATATCCAAACGCATAGGCATGCAACATACAATTTGGTCCAATTCGCGCTGTATGGCTAAATTTAGTTTTAAACTGATCAATCCCACCATGTCTTAATTTTAATTCATGGACATCTATGATGGGTTATCAGTTGGGTGTTTCTGTGGAAGTTTGCTCCAAAAAAACAACCGAACTGGTAATGTACTTGTAAAGAATATTTTGAGATACTAGTTTATTCAGTTGCACATCACCTACTTCAAAGATATGGTTAAATCACTTAATGGTTGAATTTGCAAATTTTATTTAGCATATCAAGAACAAAATGTGACACCTAATGTTCCGGAGGTAGGAAGTACACAAAATATTCCTCTTGCAACCCATGTTAGAACTGTTGCAAAAGGTACAGGTATAATGTAACAGGTAGGATTTAGATTTAAATTGTTCACATCAGCTGTTACTATCATTTGATATTCATGTTTACCACATATAATTCCAGAGAAAATAAGAATACTTCGTGAAGAGAATTTGAAACCAATTAATGAGACAAGTCTTCGAAGCCCATCAACTGACAACATCACTGGTAAGTTGTACATGATGTGGTTTCATTTAGTAATATCAGACAGAAGCAAATTACATAGACTTACAGTTAAAAGTGCAAGAATTATTTTTCTTTTGAATAGAATTGTGACAAAGGAGGGAGAGAACGAAGAAATTTTTTCAGGTAATTAGAAATATTTCTCAGGGGGGGGGATAAGTAAGGAAAATGAGCAATTGCTAGGCGGCGGGTGGTATGCCTGTTGACTTCACACAGGAGTTTTTGTTGAAATTAAGAAGGGAACAGTAAAATCTAAAGTTATTTCCCATTCCTATTTGCAGAACTGATGACAAAATCTAATGTCTGTAAGTATGGGAAAATAATGTTTGTTGCAGAACTTATTGAAACCTGAAATAAGTAACACTTTTAATTGGCGAATGCCAGTCTGCATAAATGTCAGGAATTTGCTTGTGAAACAAATATATTATTTTCTGTTGCAGTCTTCGCAGAGTATCAAGAATCAAGTACAAATGTGAGTGACCCAATGTTTATGACCATTAAAGATTGAATTTACGAAATCCCAATTAAGTTGAAAGTGTCATGGCAAGTAATGTTTTGTTTTTTTTCCTAACAGAATTGCATACTGGCCGGAAGAAACATGACAAGTCATGAAGCACAGGATGTTGAACCAGAATGGAGTTTTTGCCTTTCGAACAAATGTTTACCCTTTAACTATACAAATGATTTGCATAATAAAAGTTTAATTAGGTTAGAAGCGAAATTAGCCAGCAATAATCAGCATCAATTCATTGATCTAAGTTACTCATAATATTGCGCCTATCAATCTGAGTCCGTAGTTGTTAATGAATATTTGTTAGAAATAGATGAATTCAGGGGTTTTTCGTTGGTTATTTCTTCCAAAAATCAATAAATATTCCAATGGATCTATTTCACAAATTAAGAATAAATATTTACAGAAAGCAAAATGACCAGTATTATGTTTATTCATGGAAATACATCAGAGTCGCACAAATAAATCATTTTTGAAAAATATGGTAATCATTTTAACCGTAATTGTTTACAGCCGTATTTCATAATTTATTTAAAGCTGTAACAGATTATCTGTCAGGAAAAACTGACAGACTTGTGTCAGAAATCCCCATCGTGAAAAACTCGATTACGTAGGAAGTTCAAGTGAATTTCTAAAACCGCATCTCCATGTAAATCAGTTCCGTTTTGATGGCAGGTCTTGCTCCTGTTGTTAAAAGATCATGCAAATAAAACATTACGAAGGAAAGTAGAATTTGTCGATTTTTTATTTTCAATTGGACAGTCACATCGGAAAAGTGTGATCAAAGTCTGTGTGAAAATATTGGGTTTTTGAAGTTGCGTATAGGTTTGAAACGACGGAAAAAGCCCAAGGTGTTCAGAGGAATCTTTGAAGCATCGTGTGGTTTTAGTGTTAGGAATAATAAAATGAGATCATTACAATACCTTGATCAGTAACTTTATTGGTTTAACAAGTGGTGAAACAATTACGGCTTGTTCACGGGGGACTTGAACGGGAACGGGACCACGACCAATATTATGCCAAAGCTTTCACACTGACAGAATGGGACCAGGAACAGGACACGTTGAGATTACCATACAGTGCACATTAATGGAAAGGTGCAAAAATGCCTTGGTCCCAGTCCCTGTGAAAGCATAATATGCAGTAAGCCATTTCTCGCGGTACCGTTCAAGCTCTGTGTGAATGAGCCATTACTTTGCACAGAATGCCATCACTTACTGTACGGAAGCGCGATACTGCATGGAAACTAACACATTAATACCGAACAATAAGGATATATCTAATATTGACAAATAGGTTACACTGGGGCAAAATATTTAATATTTCCGTTCTAACTGTGATGAGTAACATGGTGAATTTGGAGGTGGAAGACAAATTCTAAATGCTACGCAGTCTGCAAAAATCTGGAACATGGCTGTTTTCGTTGTTCGCTATCATGATGGCCCGAGTTTAGGTCCGAAGTGCTTTAAAATCATTTCAGAGCTAGTTCGCTGCTCTATCGCAGGGTATACCAAGCCCTTGAACTATGGTCGTAACTTTCGGGATAAAGAACTGTTGAAAGCATATGAGAAGATTTCAAACCGGAAGACAAGGAAGGGTCCGGACCATAGAAGACGAAAGTCGCAAGAAGAGGACACCTGATACGAACTCTATGTATAATGATCTGAAGTACGAGAAACTTGCTAGACTCATATAATAGAATGACTATAGTATTTTGTTATAGCCTTTTTGGTGCCGCGCAAACCTCGAGACTATTTAATAACCGAATAAGAAATAATTTCCCTTTTCTTTTCATTAATCTTAGAACTAGCTTATTGGTACTATTGTTATTAAATCTAAATATCACAATAACAGATGTTTGCACAGCAATATTATGTTATATACTGTTTGAACACCCAGTGTGAATTTTTTGTTTTATTTTGGCGCACTCACAGAAGAAACACGGCAGTAGGGTACTCGGTGTTTAATATGTATCCTAATGGTTAAAATTGTAACACAAAATGTGAGAGGCTTAAATGACTATGAAAAAAGAAAGGCAATGTTCAACCATCTTAGAAGTAAAGCAGACATTGTGTGTATCCAGGAGAGTCATTCTGTGGAAAAAACCAGTCAGCTATGGGAAAATTTGTGGGGAGGAATCACTTTTTGGTCACATGGTAACAGTGAAGCCAGGGGTGTTGGGATTCTTATCAGAAAAAACTTGGAGATCCAAGTCAATAGTTCCTTTGGAGATAAGAATGGAAGATATGTTGGGATCCATTTTAGTCATTGTAATGAAGAGTTTCTGCTGATAAACATTTACGCACCGAATTCGGATCAGCCAGAATTCTTTCTGGAGCTCTTCAAAAAAATGGAAGAATATAATGGTAGACGAATTATAATGGGTGATTTTAATTTAGTTTTAGATAAGGACCTTGATAGTTCAAATAAAAGTCGGAAAAATAACGATAAAGCTAGTGAGATAATCCAAAAATATATGGAGGAAAGTATGTTAATTGATATATGGCGAACGAGGCATGAAAACAGTGCCACTTACACGTACTTCTATTCGAGAAATAGATTGAACAGACATGGCAGTAGGTTAGATAATATCCTATGCGAGAGTGCTTTGAATAGTCGGGTAAAAGACATCAGGATTGTCCCAGGCTTTAGATCTGACCATTCAATGGTAATCATAGAAATCATACCTTTTGCGATTTTTAGAGGCAGAGGATTATGGCGCTGAAATACGAATGTCCTCACAGACAAGGAGTATGTTGATAGAATTAATCAGGAATTAGAAAGTTCCTTAGAGAATGGAAAGAATTTAGATCATCAAGAACTATGGGAATCAACACTACATATTTCTATTGCTTCATCGCAGGAATATTGTAGAGAGAGAGCAAGTAATAGAAATCTAATCTTAAATCAATTGGAGGAAGCTATACAAAAATTAGAAGCCCGTAGTTGCAAACCAAACTTTAGTGCAGGTGAGCAAGCTATCTTACTTAGAACTAGGACAGATTATGATTTATTCATGCAAGACAAAGTTAATGGAGCAATTTTCAGAAGCGGCGCACAAAACTATGTAGAATTTGAACATCCCAATTCTAAGTATTTTTTTCAGTTAGAGAGATCACGGTCAGGCGCTAAAGCAATGAACAGTATAATCTTAGACGATGGCACCGAAACTAATAACCCTCAGAGGATATTAAATGAACAAGAACATTTCTATAGCAAGCTTTATAAGAAAGATCATTCTGTTCATTTTGACTACGTTAATGAATCTAATGTTAAGATTAGTGAGGAAGATAAGGTGGCCCTTGACCAGGAGATAACCATACAAGAGGTGGAAACAGCTCTGAAGCAACTAAAAAGAAATAAAGCACCTGGTATGACAGGACTACCGGTAGAGTGGTATATAGTATTTTGGTCGCGCATAAAAGCTCATGTGTTCAACGCGATACAAGAAGGATTGAGAAAGGGTAAGTTGCACAACTCAGCATCAAGAGGAGTGATAAGTTTGATCCCCAAAAAAGCAAAAGATACGAGGTATATTAATAATTAAGCATATGCGTCTGATCACGCTCCTTAATACGGAATATAAATTAATAGAGAAGGTTTTCGCCAATAGACTAAAACCAATTCTAGAATACTTGATTAATGAAGACCAAAAAGGTTTTCTCCCTTCTCGGAGAATTTCATGTAATATAAGAAGAATTTTAGATATGGTAGAAGTGGCTGAAGAATTAGATCAACCGGGAATGATAGTGTCTATAGATTTTTTGAAGTGTTTTGATAGAATAGATATAGATGCCTTACTATTGGCAATGAAATATTTTAACATGGGAGACACAATCATTGCTTGGACCCAAACGATTTACAATAGCCCAGTCGCCTGTGTAACGAATAATGGATATTTCTCTAACTATTTTCCTGTTGCTAGAGGTGTAAAACAAGGAGGGTGCTGCAGTACATATTATTTTCTGATTTTGGCAGAGGTTTTAGCGATAGAGATGCGTAAAAATTCAAACATCACAGGCTTCACTATGCAGGAAATCATGAAGGTTCTGGGACAATATGCCAATGACATAGATGTTTACTTAAAAGGAGATGAGAAATCTATAAAAGCTGTGTTTGAAACCATTGAGTATTTCCAAAAGAGGTCTGGCTTCCAAATAAATTATTCCAAAACCACCATTTACAGGTTTGGCTCTCTCAAGAACACACAGGCTCTGCAGTACACTAAGGAAGGAATTAGTTATCTAGATATGATTGATGTGCTAGGAGTAAATATTACTCATGATAGTAAAAAATTGCAATGTATTAATTATGAACACCTGATTACTAAGACTGAATCTATATTACAAAAATGGAGCAAGCGAAACTTGAGTCTCATGGGGAAAACTCTAATTGTGAACAGTCTTATTGGCTCGCTTTTTGTATATAAAATGACTATATTACCGTCCATGAGTAACAGTGTGGTGGACAGATTAAATGAATTGATAGTAAAATTTATGTGGAATAATGGACGTGCGAAAATTAAACTAGAGATCTTACAATCAGAAAAGGTTAACAGTGGACTTGGACTAGTAAATTTCACCCTTAAGGATAAATCGCTTAAGGCTAGTTGGGTGCAAATACTGTCAACAGATGAATTTTTAAGAGCCTGTGCATACACTGCTCTGAGCATTGAATTACAAGATCGAATTTGGACGTGTAATATTCGATGGGAGGACGTTATGGTAACTTTTAAAGAATCTTTCTGGCGTGATGTACTTTGTGCATGGGCAGATTTAAACTACCAAAAACTAGTGGAATTTCCACAAAATGAAATAATCTGGTACAACTCGCATATTAAAATTGCAGGTAAAACTTTCTTGTACAAGAAGGCGTTCAAAGAGGGATTAATATATGTCGGGCAACTTTTTAAACCAACTGGAGGTGTAATTGATCAGGAAGTAGGATGTATAATGTATGGTTTAAATTTTTTAGAATTTCAAGCCATTATCACAGCACTACCAAGATCATGGATTAAAAGGTTAAAGCACAATGCGAATATAGTGGAAATCTTAAGTAACTATGAATTGTTTTTGACCAAGAAGCAATGTGTATCCTACTATTATCACACAATGAATTACAAAGATAATTTTATTAAGAATGTATTTCTAAAATGGCAAAAAGATGTAAATATTAGGCTTGAAATGTCCGACATAGAGGACAGTTTCTCAAATATAGTAAAGGTTACAAATAGTGCGAAGCTACGTAGTTTCCAGTATAGATTTATGCACAGAATAATCTTCCTGAATGTACACCTTTTTAAATGGAAATTGAAAGCAACGAACTTGTGTTCCAACTGTAGTCAGCAAATAGAAACTATTTACCACTTTTTTTGGGAATGTCCACATGCAGAGGAAATATGGAGTTGGGTAGAAAATTACTGTAAGAACTTGGATGACGATTCTGTCAGTATGTCGTGTGAAAATGTATTTTTGAACCTGTTGCACCCCAATCCAAAACATGTTTTTAACTTCATCTGCTTAGTTACAAAACGCTGGATGTTCATATGCAGATGCATTAACGAAAAACTAGTGTACGAGAAACTAGCACATCAAATAGAACTGTATAAGAGGTATGAATTTTATTATGCCAAAAGATCAGGGAATATAATGAAGTACAAGCAAAAATGGTTGACAAATGATGAGTAATACTTGCTGTCATTATGCCCCTCACTTTAACTATGTGACAAATTAAGATTGTATACTGCAATATTGTCCATTAGGATGCCTATTTTTGTAATAATAGAATACAGTAAGGTGTTTTGTACTTGCGTAACCCTTGTACCCTCTATGCCGAATAAAGGAGCCAACATGCTCAAAATATAAAAAAAACTGTGATGAGTAATGAGTAGCCGTCACTATTTTATGAGCAAAGTTTGTTTTGGGACGGACAACGATTCTTAAGGCCTGTTTACATGTAATGACACCGTTACCGTCACCGTCAATTTTTACAATTGTGCCAGTGGTGACAGGCTGTCTGACGGACAGAATGGGTCTGGAACCCATTCTGCCCATCAGACGGCCCGTCACTATTAACACAATGTAAACTTGATGGTGACAGGAATGGGGTCGGTGACGGTGTCGTTACGTGTAAACAGCCCTTTACTGGCGTAGTGCATCTAACACAAGCAGTTGCTTTGTTACTGTATCTCTATTCCGGTAAACTCCGTGCTACTTGTGGCGAAAAGTACATTTAGTTCAACAAAACAAGTGTCGTCTTGGATGTACAGTTCACAAGAAAAATGTGACGACGTGAAGTGGTTTCATGAGGGACCAGATGCTTCACCATACACAACCATAATAATGAGATTCTTATCACTGGACTAGATCATATCCGAGTAAAGTGTCGCCGATACAATCAGCAATGGTCAACAATTTAAACGGTTGATGCTGGGTAATTTCCCGGGCATGCGGTAACGAGTCGGTAATCCAGAAGTTTTCCATTCGAATGTCGTCACCGCTCGTATTTGCGAAACGCTTCCAGGATTCCTTTGGGAAAACTGGATGAGTTACGTATCCACTGATTTTCTTGGCACCTTGCTTCATCAATGCCTGCGAAGAGAACAATGGTTAGAAATGTATAATACCGCACGATGTTACGTATGCGGGAAAGTGAGGGGACTTCTAAAACGTATTTCGTCCTCAGAACGCCAACACTGATTCTCAGTGGGCTTCATTGTTACCACCCGCATCCGAAGGATGGA
Source organism: Haplosyllis leylae (assembly GCA_038406175.1). Taxonomy (NCBI): domain Eukaryota; kingdom Metazoa; phylum Annelida; class Polychaeta; order Phyllodocida; family Syllidae; genus Haplosyllis; species Haplosyllis leylae. The sequence continues at coordinate 1,029 of JBCAUG010074800.1, read as the reverse complement.
GAAAGTACTGTTTTAACGGGTGTGTGTCTGTCCACAGGATGGGGGGGGGGTACCCCAGCTCCCTGGTCCTTTCCTAGGGGGGGGGGAGTTGTCCCCCGTCCTGATCCTACCCCAGTCAGGTCTTGGGACAATGGTACCCCGCCCCCCTCCACCCTGGCCAGGAACAGGGCAGGGATACCCCTCTCTTCCAGGACAGGATACGGCGCGGGCGGTATGCCTCTTGCGTTTTCACGCGGGATGACTTTCTTGTTGTTTCTTGAACCGTTCGCATGAAGTCAAAGAATATTTTGCCATTTAACTCTTTCGTACGCCAACGTTATTTTTTGTTACTTGTCATTTTTTGCACCATCATAACACAATGTATCTTTTATGTTCAGATACCAAATGTAAAAAACGTTACAGTACTCTTATCACACCACTGCACAAAATGTCACTATTGTATTACCTTTATGATTAACCACAAAAATGATCTAATATCCCATTAGCTCACCATGATGCGATAAAATCGCAATATTACACCACGCACCAACATTCCATCCAACTTTATCTATCAATATATCCCACCCAGGATGCGGACTTTTTTTATTATTTTGTTTCACTTGTTTTTGTATTGAATTGATAACCCAGGTCTTCGTCCTGGGTTGGCTTTGAAGCCAAAAATTAATCCGGACCGCTCAGTCGAAAGACCGAGCGGTCAAAGGATTATCTGGAACTCGAGTGCCACTGGAACACCGTAAATTCTTACAACTATTCTTATTCGTATCTCCATGATTGCATTGTCTTAAGATTTTCATTCAAATTTAAAAGTTACAACAAAAGACTAAAATCTGGTGTCCCACCACTCAATAATTTATTACGCATTATTTACGTATAAGATGATGTAACGCCATCAATGCGTTTATTGTGCAATGCCAACAGTATCGAATTATCGCCGAAATACGTTTTTTACGCGTTACATGTTTACCATGATCATAACCGGCACACTAACCATGATAAATCAGTCAGTAGTGTGTCAGCGATACTGCACTG
>JBCAUG010074691.1:0-22712 GCA_038406175.1 Haplosyllis leylae | reverse complement strand
AGTACAGAGTGCGCATGTGTCGATGAAGCTGGGCAACAGACGATAAAGTGACATACTTTCATATGTGCTGAAGTGTTCTCGGGCCCCCTATACGAAATTTTGCGAACAAGCGTGACCACTATAGTAGTCCATGGCGGTGTAAGGGTTAATGATTAATGTTTGTCCATACCTCAGACAAGGGCAGGGAAAGGGCATCCTGAGCTCCAACCTAGGGGTGTCCCGTTACTATGTGTGACAAATATATTGCATATGCTGTGCATATTGAAAGATTATATGCAGTATGCGTACTTTCCAGGCAAGAGTCAGTATTTACGTGACAGGGTATGTCGCGTAAATGATGACTCTGGGAGGTAGAGCTAAGTGGTTGATTTTAAAGTATTATTTCACGTTACTAATGAATAATCTCAATTCCAGGTAATCTACTGACTAAGCACCCAGGAGCATATGTAAGTACTACTTAATTTACTGTCTTCTCCACACATACCTCCACATAATAAGACAAGTGGATATGGATTTGCTGCGTGTAGTTTTGTGGCAGTGCTTTGTAGATCTATTTTGAACGTGGATATTAGAATTACTTATAGGAAAAACTTGCAAGTAAAGGAATCAGACAGTGAGAATGACCAGTTTTCTGGAAACAGTGAATAAACTTTAGTTATACCAAGATAGGCAAGCAATCTTCCGTGTCTTCTCAGTTCAGTTCAGTAAGGCAGGTTCTCAGCTGCTGTTTGCATTTTACATATTTCATTTTGAAGCAGTCACCTGTACAACTACACGGCACATAATCGCACTGTCAGTTTCTGTAGTTACGTAGGTAGCGCACCTAATAGATTTCTGCTTGTTCAATTTATTGTTGAGAGAACCTAATGTGTTCTCTCCTAAAACACTAATAACTGGTACTTCAGAGGCTGTAATTACTAAACCTGATAGAGTAGCTTTAGTTGACTAGTAAGTAGGATATTGTTACCTGAAGTCACAACAAAAACGACAGCAACAACTAGGTAGTGCTCACAATTTTGTTCATTTTTAAAATTCTAATACTGTTGTCTTTCGCAACAGCAATGGGCAATTTAACAACAATTTTTGCCCATGAAGCTTGAGACCTAATTACTTTACTGTCAGACTTCATAGATATTTCAAAAACATGATAGAAGCTGTTGGTATATTTCTCAGGCACATAAACGCTTTGGTAACTACCGTGAGGGCCTATTGGTATGGTGAAGAAATAGTTGATAGTGGAACGTTCATACAGGTGAACTTCCGTCCTTCAAATTGATGTACGTATTAAATTGGCACTACCCATGGATACAAAATGAATTTGTGAAACTTAGGTTACACTTGAAAAACAAGAAACTGCAGATAGATATGCCATGAAAGCTCTGGTTGTCTTGGTTACACTCTCAGAAATTGATATTGAACAAGCATGTTTTTCAGGGAAAAAAATTGTGTTGATATTAGTCATATGTAAAGATCCAAGGTATCCTACATCAGTAATAGGAGGTCAGTGTCAATGCGAAGATTACGGAACAATAAAATCGAGAAGTACTCAAAAGAACATTGGTCTGAAATCCAATGACATTAGCCTGTTCAATATATTGGACTCAATCCACTTGAGTAGCCAGATTGACTCCAAATTTGTAGAATTTGACCGGCATGTTCGGAATATGTACGGTAAATGTTGAGTGTGTTTAATGGTTGAAACCAAGCGTTTTCAGACCTTATAAGGTAAATTTTGAGGTCACATGCAAAGTGCAGAATGTTTATAAAGTATGTTTTTAAACAATATTGCTAACTGAATTTTGATTACAAAATTGAGCATATTACCTTTGAATAACGGCTTGTAACTTTGCCTTTTCACCACTCAAACAATTAGCTATCTATTATTTCTATTTAGTAATGATTGCCAACATATGTGCATCTCTTCATAAGATGCACATCCAAATTTTTCTGTTGTCCAGATAACAGGACATTAGTAACATTATTAATAGCTGACATGTCATTTTAGTTAAAGAACTGATTCAGACTGATTCAAGTAAAAAACAGATGTGATCCAGATGGTTATGAGGGTGTCATTGGTTGTTCCAGACTATACCTGGCTTTTTACTGGCTGTTGTACTCCATCTGAATCATATCTCTAAGATCTGGCAAACTCTGGAATCTCTGACAATATCTATGAATTGTGCCATTCAGGACCAAAATTTTTGTCATCTGATGGTAAACTTTCCAACTCTGTGATTGGTTAAAGTAGTCAGGTAGTTCTGAACAACCAAAGGTATTCTAGGAAACATCTGGATGACCTCCTCCAAAAAACATATGAAGGCCATCTGTTTTACCCAAAACAACTGTGAAAGTGAAAGTAAAAAGTGAAAGTTACGTGATAAACTGGTACACACAAAAAGAAATAAATTTTTGAATAGTGCATGAGGTGTGTTTGGTGTTTTTAAGGCTGAACGGAAAATAAAAGAAGATGACGACCGCGTTTATTGTCGTCTTCTCTGTTTCCTAGGTAACTGCAATGAAAATTATTTTTCAGTTACAACTTTCGGATAGGTCTTGCAAATCTTTGCCCAGATATTGGATGCAGTTGATATTTAGGATGAAATTGCGTGAAATAACAAGTTTCTTTTGCATCATCAAAACGGTTGTCTATTGAACAATTCCATGACACCTATTGAACGCTTTTTGAACATATTACTGCCTTGATAAAATTTTTGTGTTACTTTGTTAACACCTTGTTCGACAACATGATAAGCTTGTTCATCACATGTCTTTACTGAACACTTAAGTACGTCGCAGTCGTAATCTTATCAGAGCCATTCAAATAAAGATTCCAAGCAGGTCAAATAGCTTTGTTTCCACCACTTTCAAAAGATAAATCAACAATAAATGAAGCACTGATAAAAAGTAGCAATATTACACCTGTATGTTACATGTAATAAAAGTTGTAAATCAGACAATCTCGGTTGCATAAGGCTTCAAGTACACTGTGTCAGCAACAACATGTTTAGATGTGATAAAATCATCAATATTTTTAAGTGACATACATTAGAAATTGAACATACAAGGGAACAAAGAATACTAAATAAGCACCAGCTTGCACAGTCAGGTATACACATGTATATAACCATTGTTAGAAACGGAGGTGTAATCAAATGTTATAAATTTTAATTTTATGAGAACAAAATCAACATAAGTTATTTTCACTCATGAATATTCATAGTTCCTTCAAAAGTTCATAGTAAAACAATACTGTGTGCTTAGTGCACAAAAAAACATGACCAGGTAATAAAAAGGACATAAAATACCATAACATTATTGAATTATGCAAGAGAGAAAAAAACTTTATTACACGTATTGCATGACTTTTTATGATGATAAAACCTCGACTCTGAAAAGACCGAATGGCCCGCGATGAAACCTTGAACACGCCAGGGGAGCCCCGGAACAAAGGGCGGGTGTTTCTGATTGGCATGCTGTGTCAATTTGGGTGTTTTCATTTGAAAAGGTTCTTATTCAAGTTTTCAAAAAAAGTCATGTTATAAAATCAAACGTACCCTGAGGTAATATTAGAACCCTTTGAGTGACTAACCTTTTCAAAGATGGCAATATTCAAAATTAGAATATGAAATACGATGTAGTAAATGATAATGTCTCACACACAAATGCCCAACTTTTAATGCTAACAACTTCACAAATTGATCGATTTTGCTTCATTTCCCTTCTCTGGTGATCAAACCAGCCCATTATAAAGCTAAACATTACCTACCTACTTTTCCATGCGGTCACAAGTACCACTTCCGTTGGTCATCTTTGTCCTCTTGATGAGTTTTTGAACTATTATCAGTACAATGAAGCTTATTTGGCCAATCTGCTTCCAGTAGACGATGCTATTGAACACCAAAAGCACAACAAAAGAGATTTGAACGCATTTCTGGAGGCTGCCTTTTGAATTCGTCAAATTAGGTCTCCTCCATGGGAACGAATAATTCAAATGAGTCCAGTACGAGTCGGGAATGGACGCCGATCTATTAAATACCATGGCAACGAGGCTTTTCCTCATGAATGATCCACCAACGTACTCCATAAACCACGTGTGAGATTTGTTGATGTTGCTGAAGCTTTCCTCCGATTGTTTTCAGTTTTAATCCACAATGGCGGAATTGATGTTGCTTTTTGGCATAACATTTCGTAATGAGGCTTGTTGTCTACGGTTTGCACAGCCTACCCAGCAAGCCTTATCCTTTCCGGTTCACCCAAAGCAATTATTTTATGATTTACAGACCCACACAAGTCGTAATTTTTTGCACTTTTTGGACCACGTGACTCGGAAGAACCAATAGGCGGGCAAACTTCAAAACCATAAAACTCAATCAATGTAAAATGATGTCCCGATTTTTTGCTGTTTTCCAGCAAATTTTTAGGCTTGCCATCGGGCAAAGTTTCCTAACAGCATCCCTTGTGGCTGTAGAATGTTGCAGGATAATGACAGTATTGGGCCAGGATGTCATAAAGTGTGCTAGTACCCGTCAAAGTCGCAAAAAGTCTAGTAGAACTTCGATGAGACGCCGAGTACACACCCTAGAGTTGCTCATAGGGGAATCGACAGTTGGACCATAGTTTACAGCTTTATGAACGTGAGTACACTTTACATTTAGCATGATAATAGTCAATACAGACGTCCTAAATACTGAAATTGGACAGAGATAAGGACTCCCTTGTTTGCTGGTTTGTGGTCTTGTCTGGTTGTAATAGCCTCTTGAACTTTTGATCTTTTGTGACCGGTGGACTTGTTCGTCCGTTTGTAGTTTTGGGTCATTCCTCGACAATGTTAGATGACTTTACAACCTTGCTACTGCTATATAGGAGACAGTTCTTACTTTGTTTTGCATAAAAGAAGAGCATTTACCCACTATTGCTGCTGTAAATCATGCTAATTTTGGGTAACTGGACTGTAAACTTCAGGTGAGTCAGAACTTTTTGTGAATGTGTTTGTATAGGATTTTGTGCTTTTTTTTTGGCTTTTTCTTCAAATTGCGTTGTATTTTTGGTTTCCGTACAGCTTTCATTTCCTGGAAGCCATCTTGGCTATGTAGAGTTATTAGAATGGTCTATGAGCACATAAAAGTCCTGGAAAGCGATTCATGTAAGCCATTACGAGTCCACCTGCCGACTGAACGTTTCTTGGAACCCATCCCAGGAGAGCACATAAAATACTATTATGAAGCTGAACCCTACATGCGTGCTCCACTGCGAGGGCCTCAAAGATAAAGGCCATTCCCTGCATGTTATGACCTCTTAAAGTTGGTCCCCACCCCACAGGGAGCTATAAAAAGCAGCAGCCAATTCAAATGGAGACTGATTTCACCACATGTTGATCTATTTTAGAAGTTGAGATCACAACATTGTCATTGCGCAAACTCCGCGCATTAATTATCAAAAATTATTATGATTTGATCTTTTTTGTAAACAAAACAATCTACGTTTTTTGAAGTGGAAGACATCGAAGATACAAGTCTGGTGATTAATTGGCAAACTTGTTATTTCCGGCGAAATATTAAATCAAGAAAGTTGTTAGATTAATGAATCAGCACGGATCAATTGGTTCATTTACCAAAAATAAATAAGGAAAGATAAACATATCTGCAAAATAAAAATCTCCATAGTGTTCTCAAAATCCACACAGGGTTTAAAACAAACTTCAACGTCACAGGGGAAAGTTAAAACCTCTCGTGGAGGGTAAAAGTCATCACTACCTACTTTTCACTGAGACTTCGGAGCATTGTGATGAATTACCTAACTTTTAGTTAAAATGTGTAATTTGCATGCAGTTGACCTGTGTTTTTCAAAACCAACAATGAACAAGTTTGCCTGTCGTTTGTATTTTAACCTTCGGTGTTAGAAATTTACAAATTTACGTTGTGACTGTTAGAATTTACGCAAAGCATCACAATTGTGCATTGTGACCCATGCTTTGAAATTGTAAACCAACTAAGACTAGAAGAATTACAAAGACATTGAAATATTTTAGTAACATTTTGAGGCATCACATACAGAAATGTTTCTTTATCATATATATTCTTTAAAGTTTGGACGCATATTTTTTAATCCATGAGCCATGCAAGCACGTCTACTTATTGTGTATAGATAGATAATTTTGTGACTTCATAAAACTGCAAGAAACACCATTGTATTCTAGAACCAAATTTCTTTATCTTGGTTTGCAATACAAATAAAAAATCAATGGAGTATATTTTAGACTTTCTAATTTTTCTCAAACTCTTTTCTACAATAGGTTTTTGGGAAAAAATATGGGGAAGTAAGTTTAGTTAAATTACAGAGAGAAAATGTGTCTTTATCCTGGCCCCACGTTTTCTCCTTAGAGCTCATTATAAATTAACTAAACAAAGATTGATCTTTTTCCAGCCAGAAGTCACTGTTTATAATTAAGATGAATCTCTTCCCTAATTACTTAAATAAAATTTGTGACTTGAGCACAGTGAGTTTACTAAAATATTTTAAAGGGGTACTATTGTTTAAATGAGGATTTATATGAAATTATTTTTTAGAAAAGAAAAAACTAAGTACCAAGTTTCATGATTGAAATCTTTTGTATCGCATGTTGAGATAAATTAACTGATGAATATTTGAAATGGACAACCTTCTGAGACAGCAGTCACACTTTTATCTTTGTGTCATTGAAAAATATTGCGACACTATTCTATCAACACTATTTTTATTAGTTGTATATTATTATAAACTTTGTGTATGTGTAGCTTTCTTATTCAACGTTAAAATTCCCTTCTGTGAGAATTTTGGATGCACATATTTACTACAAATTTTGCAGCATACCTAGATTATCCACACGGGTAGGTTACACGGAGTACCAAATTAGCTTTGCATATTTGTGTGTTCGTTTTTGCGGTCAGTCCTGAAAATATTTAGGTTAAAATATTCGAGCTCTGTGAAATAGCATGTTGCTGTCCTTGGATTTATCATAGCTTTGTTGGCAATAAGGGAAGTGAGAGAAATAAAATTCTTTGCACGCCATGTAAGTTATTCACAGTAACTATTATATACAAAAATTGGATAAATTTGATTCTTTGATTATAAGGCATTTAATACTATGGCACAAGATGTCCCGATATATATTTACACTGTTTAAAATTTCCCGAAAATATTTACACTGAACGCTGGATATTTTACTGTACTTCCTCTTTGATTTTATGTTTGTTACAGTATCAACAAATTACAGTTTCTCAACTGTCAAGGTTAGAATGCCTTCATATTAAAAGATTGTAAAAATGAAATTTCGATGACATAAAAAAACTCAAATGGTAGGTAAGGGGAGATTTTATTCGCCTTTTCTGTGAAAATTATCAAAACACTTTCAGAATTATAGTTCATTAAAAAATAACGATGAAGTATTTAGATTGATGAAATATTGAATTTCCTTCTTTGCCCTTTCAGAATAAAGTAGTCGTATTGATTTTAAAATCAAATTAATAACGATATCTCATACATGTTTTGAATGAAAAAAAACCATTGCGAGAACGTTACAAACATTATATAGTAGGGAGTTTACTGTTCAAAGTGATCACCATGTATGTATTATGCCAACAGGTAAATGTTTTACTGCTAACTTACCTCGCGGCTATTTCATACTGTACGAAAGTTAAACTGCCACTCTGTCAATATGAAAAAAGTGTACACCGATTTTGTTCACAGTCAGACAATTTGTTTTCCGTACACCGATTTTGTTCACAGTCAGACAATTTGTTTTCCATCCAACTACTTTTTCCGCTACTTTTTTCGAATTTCTCTTTCAACATTCAAAATTAGAGTCATGGAAAGTTACCTTTGGTCCTACTTGCACTAAAATTGTTCCACCGTGCCCTAATTTCTGTTGACATTTTGGGTCACTGATAAAGGGACAAGTAGGTTCAAAGTGCTGTGTTGTAAAGCAAGAAAAGGTTAGGCAAGGTCTATAAGTGATGACGTAAAATCTGGGAAGAAGGAGCAGGGAAAGAAGACAAGGAGAGAAAAAAAATCGATGGATTGGCATACCGTAGTAAATAGTGTAGTAGGATTTGAAGTGCGTGCAATTTAATTCGGCAGACTGATGTGTTTTTCCTTTTTCCTTTCATTGAGGCAGAAGCTGATAGAAACATTTATTTAGTTTACTATTTTGTACTCTCTTTATAAATGCAAATGTAGTGTTTCGTTTAAAAGCAAAGACTTACATTTTCCCTTTCTTTTCACCTTCCTTTTTCTTTTAAAAAAAATTTGAAAGGAGATAGAAGCGAAATACTCCCAAGTTTTTGTTTTCCAGACATTTTCTGATTTTGGCACCTTTCGGGCATTTTTGAACATCAGAAAATAGTGACTATTATTCCGTTGTTGTTGTACAAAAGAATTTTTACTTCGACTTCATGTTCGAAAAAATAAAAAGACCAGGACACATCGTATTTAACTGCTGACAAGGGTCCATTGCTAAGACCAGTCCGAAACTGATTTAGATCTTGCGGGGAGAGAGCATCGGCCCATGGTCCATCAGCAGGGCTTGAATGCAGCCTGGCTGCCAACAGGCATCGTCCCTGTAGAAGCTTCGTCCCGGCCTTAACATGGCCTGAGAACAAACTGATAAGAAGAGAACCTGGTCACAAGTTTTGTTCGTTCAAAATTACTCAGGTTTTGACCATGGTAATTCTTCTCGAAATTGTATCTTGAAAGAAAAAAAATCCTCTTTTGCCAATGCTTGAGCACTTTACTGCGCAGATGAGCCAATTTTTATGTTGCAGTTCATAAATTTCATGTCAATGTTAATTGTTTACCTATTGTTGAAATACAGAAAAATACGAGGAAAACATAACCCCAATCTATTTGTTTATTTTCTCCTGTGACAGTTCAGTGCGAAATTGTTAAGTCTGTTTTACAGAAAAGTTAAATATTTAGAGGCAGAAAGTTATTTGTTCAGGGAACGAAAAGATTCATCATTCTTTGGAAAGTTGACAGAAAGCTATCTGTATGTAAAAATGAGCAAATGCTTTTTGCTAGGGAAAACATAAATATTTCAGGTTGGGAATATTCAACAATATTGTCTACAATTCTCCAGAGAGACTTGTTGAGCACCTTGGTGTACGTTTGCTAAGCCATACATTACTCTTAAGTTGCAGAACAGGAGAAAAGAAGAGAAAAGTCTTGACAATCCCATGGGATCAAGCAATCCAAATGCTACCGCTAAGTTCTCGCTTTTAGACTTTAAGATCGATTAGGAAGAGTGCTGAATACTTAATCAATATGGTCCCAGTGTACCAACACGCCTCTGAATAAAAATAGGCGGATTCAAGAGTGTCTTGAAATGGAAATTCGGTGTAGCTGACTTCCCCAGGGAGTGCAGAGCCCGGGCTGAAGTGGGAGATCTGGGGGAGAAAGAAGAGGACTTAGCCCCTAGGCTCCTAGGAGACTCCGGCACAAAGACACAGTCCACATCAGGTTCAATTCTCTCCAGAAACACTCAGATTGGACATGAATAAGGAATAAAGATAGCTTAATCCCTGCTAATCTAGGTATATACTTGGTATTGGACATGCAATTTCGGCACCTAATCCAAAGCGATTGTCCCTTGGTATTTTTAGACTAAAGCTTTGCAATTTCGTCCCTGGAAGAACAAACATATGGAACCGAAAATTGTTGAACTATCTTGGCTGAAATTATTTTAATTAAAAAAAATTATTTTGATTAAAAAGTCCAGATAAGAAGATAGTTTGACTGAGTGATATTTTCAGTTTTTGTTTTTTCAAACAATGTTTCATGAGTTTTTTTTAAAACTTTATCTTATCAAAGGTGAACTTTTGGAAACACTTCAATAGGTATTCTCACATGACAAATAATTTGGTCTAGAGGATGTGATGTAAAACGAGGGAAACCTTCGTGTAGGTTTTTTCCTCCAAGGCAAAGCAGGGACAAATAATTCATTCACGAATAATTCATCAAATCGCAAATGAACAAAATAATGACCTCGCTGCTTTTTCTTTGGCTATAATTGGTCAAATGTCACACAGAATTTCCATCTACATCTGCACAAGTCTATTACCCAATGCCCAAGGACTTAACAAATATATCACCCTACTTCCGGTCAAGTCAGAAATCCCATCAATCAATATTTCGTTCTGTCAAGTGGCTAAGATGGAGTATTTTCTTGTATTTCCTCCATTTATGCCGGGAATGAGAAATTCTGTTATCTTTGATTACATTAGGGAATCAATCTACGCTGGCCACTCACCAAATTTTTTTCTTGGAAAAGTGGAGGAGTAAATATTTATGACTAATGAAATGAACAATATGTTGTGTTAAATCTTTGGATTTTTCGAAATGTGAACAACACAATGATGTGTTTCAGAAAATCGTGTCTGTAATATCCAAAATACAAATGGATTCGTTCTGTGTGGCAATGTCTTGTCAGATAAGAAAAATCAGAAGTAGGAACTGGTGAACATTAGCATAGTTCCTATGTAAATGATATTGATCAAGACCTAGCTGCTAGGGATTTGACAGCTGCGGAAATTTATTTCTTTTTGCTTTAACCTTTCACTCATCTTTGCTCCCTGTACCAACTGAACCAAGGGACCATTCAAAACTATCCGAATAAAAATGAAACAAAAATTATTGAGAAAATTCATCGAATAAAACAAGACAAGATCTGTGGTTTAATAATTTCAGAGCATAAATATTTCACGATTTCTTAAACAATTTAGAATAGTCTGTCTCATTTTAATCATTTCGTTTTTCAATACCATTTTTGTCATTTAAATGACTGAAAAATACCATTGAAGATATTTCGAAAATGTGGATACAAAACCAGAAGGTTTTCATTTGACTAGTCCTCGAAATATTTGACTTTAATATGTAGACCCTATTGAAGATGGTTTCTACTTGTGCTATCACTTCTATTATGAATATAAACCTAAGATTCCTAATTCACCAATTTATCAACGTATCTAAATAATATCTTTATTGGCTAAAACTCAAGTGCTCTTATTTACAAAATTTTGGAAATTTAGCAATACCACCAGTAGTGTCAGAAACCAGACGCGTTGGTACAGATAGAGATTTAGATGTTATATTAAAAAATAAACAAATGTTTATTGATTTTGTCGAAAACTGAAGCTCGGCAATTTTCTGACAGTTCTATTCCAAAGTCAGTCTCAGTAAAGTTGAATCTTTACCCAAGGGAATGGAGTATAAATAATCTCAAATTGAGAAATCTTGCTACTAGGATATATAATTCACAAAGCTCGTATCCTGCTTGAACATTTTTATTAATATTTCCCAAGTAAATTGTACAGGTTAAGTTAAGGGTTAAATCATGTCCATGTTAAGTCATGTGTGTGACTTACCGCAGGATTTATCGTGATTTAGCTTAACTTGGCTACATTCTTTCATCCATTTTCCAAGGTTTTACATCTTAGACCTTCTCTCTAATCAAAGTCCAAAATCTGTATTGGGGAATCAATCTTCCATGTTAGCGAATTAATCTTCCATGCTAGTAAATTAATCTATGCCAATCACTCTGTATTGTGTCAGAACGGCAAGGATATTCTTTGATAACAAATTATACGTGCTGGGTCACGAATACGGATGCAATAAAGTTAATCTCTAAAAAGAAATTGACCCATTGGTCCATAATTCACCAATATCTTCTAGGAGACTGGAGTGAAATGGAACAATTACACACAGAGCATTTAATTCTCACGTTTCCTAAGCTGTTCCATCTTTCCATCTTTGCAAGGATAAAACCCACAAAATTGTATCCTTTGTCCGGTCGCAGTCAGCTACCATTGGCTAATTTGTCAGTGCCAAATTTCTACTTTCTGTCCTTGCTATACTAAAAAAGGTACCATCCAATTTTCTCTTTTTTATTTTGAACCTTTTTGAAAAATTTATTAGTTGAAGAAGCCATCTGTCTCTTAATGAGATTCCTGTCAAGGAAAGCTGTCCAGTAAGTGATATGGTCTCCTTCGAAGTGTCAAACCTGCCAAAGATAACGTATTGCTATCGAAATTACTTACAAAGACTTTAAAAGTGTGATGTTCTTCATTTACAAAGCTTTTCAGAGTATTTTGAAAGAAAGTGTCTTTTTATAGTAACTGTATGGATGTTTTTAAATGAAGAATCGAAAAGAATTTTCCTCAAAACGAAAAGATATGAGATTACATTTTAAAGCAAATTATTTTGCACATGATAATTTGTTAAACTTTCGTTGTTTAATTTCAGTCAAAAAACTATGAAATCTATTCATAAAGAGCGAACTGAAATTGAAATTTGACACGTTGCCATGCCGTGCAATTTGTTAAAGTGAGGCAGACTAGTGTCCTATCATATGTCTGTGTAAACAATAGTTCTGCACTTACTGACCGAACATAGATCAAAGATGACCCAGAGAATTAGTGAATAGATCACCATTACAGGCCCTTTTCATCTTCATCCAGGGGATGATTAATTAAATTGCTGACCCCCATCGTGGAGCCTCATATTTTTTGCTGATGCGGTTACGGTCGTTTATGTTTTCAGTTGAATCGGGTTGAATGGTTATTTGACCAACGGACACTGGAACAGAAACTTTGTTTTGACTGGAGGCCTGTAAAATTTAAATTATCACACAACATCAGCAATGCAGTTTTACATTTTACTTGGTTCAGGTATGTATCCTCATTGCAGTTTAATTTCATATTTTGCATGCTTCCTTCCCAGTTTAAAGTTAGTTTTGTAATGTTCTTAGGAATTTTGATGTTTGTTATCTCGGGGTGTATTATCAGCTGTTTGGATTTCGGAGAACCGCTAAAGATATTGGCAACTGGGATAAAAAATCCTACTTCTGTCGATCTTTGAAGTTTTATCAGCGTATCAGACGGATACCTTGTATTGCTAAGGTTTACAGTCAATCGTAGATGATCGGTTTGAGCCAATATTGTGAAATCTTGTCATTTTTGTTGTCCGCTTGACCAGGAAACCAAGGCATTCTGAACCAAGGGCTAGCGAGTAAGAAGCCAAATCCCAGGTGAACAAGTTTTTTGGAGGATTTATTTCAGAATCGTCTGCCGGATTGTTTTAGACTTTGTTTAAAAATTAGGATACGTATCTACCAATATTGGGTGCACTTTGTTAAATGGTCAGCTTTATTATTAGGATACTTGTGCATGTGTTAAAATGTTTTTACATTGGTCATTGTATGCAGTAGCCAATAAGAGCTGTCCATTTGAGGTCACATGACCTGGAACGGCGTGAGGGCAGAGACCCCTGTCATAATGTAATGATCACTGCTGACTGAAATCATGATGATAATCAGTAAAATAACGATTTTCATTAACAGGATGACAAGAAAAATCGAAAATAAAAGCACGTTGTTTGGACAACTCTATCTGACCTACAGTCATAAAAAACTAAGTTACTGAGTTTTTAGGTCACTAAATATGTTGCAAATTGACGCAGCTGTGTGAAAGTCATTAGCAATTTATTTCACAGATGGAAGATTTTTACTTAATGAGGGTTTAAAGATTATCGCTTCTGGAGGAGGCTGTTTGCTCTTCTCGCGTTCCATTCTCACATTTACGTAGGTCATAGTGTCAAAACAAAAAGCCACGAAAAATTCCCAGTGAAATTTTACATGATATTTATTGAATGTTTCTGATGCAATATTATGTTTTGCATACAACCGGAACACATACAAGGGCTTCTATGCGATTAGCACTAAGTCACCAAATTATTTACATTGCAACTACTGCGCTACTGCTTCTAGTTTTGTGTAATGTTATCTGTGCAACAATGTTTGATGTGACATTTTAAATCAAGGTAACCGGAGCCTTTCCGAATAAGTTTTTTTCCGATGCTGGTTTAAAATAGACTTGATTACTTCACAAAAATAAGAAAGTTTAATTGAGTGACTTTTACTGTGACAAAACACTTTGTGATTACTACCTACAATTGCATGTATGAACAGTGGAAATATGTGATATTTTGTGTTTAAAATTCAATGTAATTGGAAATAGAAAATTAACCAGCCACAAGTACTTAAAGGATCAATTAGCTATCATTGAAAAAGAGACAGTAAAATAAGTAATGCGACGATATCAATCGATAGGTGATTTTTGCAGTTTTGCAGATTTCAGTGACGCAAAACAAGAATACAAGCTGGTAAAATGGTCAGCGAAAGACTAAATTTGCTTTAAAAATTAGAACCTGTACAACTTTATGGCAAGACTATTTGGCATTGACACCAGTCAGTAACCCTAAAATTACTGTCATTACATGGTGGCAAGATTTGGCCGTCAGGAAAGGATTCTACATGTATCTATAGGACAAACAAAGTTCATCTGTATGCTCTTAATTCGGAGTAGACTAAATAATAGAATAATAAATTGGGAGTAATAATGTTGGCTCAAGTCTGTGCAACTTCTTGATAGATCTTACTTTTGTAGAAATTTTCCAAGTGAAACTTTGAAAAAAAGGCTATATTTTTCATTGTTTAACATTACTTATTTTCGCCAGTATTGATAATCAACAAGCACTGTTTTGCAATTAGAAACTTCTTACCTCGATTTAAAACATCACATTTAGCTTTTAATTCCTGCACCAGTATGACAATAAATATTTATGAACCTAGGAAATTCAGCTGTAAAAAGGTGTATGGACTCTGCTCCTCTTTTGTTTTTCACTTTGGTAGTGTAGTTTAGGGTAAGAGTTTCATTTCGAAATTTGATTTACAGAAGAATGGTTGTGATTTATTGAAACTAATGGTGCAGAGATTTATCAAGGTATGTTCTGAGCTATTTACATGGAATTGCATGCTCTCTATTAGCAGTATTATTTCAGTAAGAAGTGTAAGCTCATCGCTGCTTTTTGTCTCTCATTTCAATGCCTTTGTTACAGAATTGTCAGTTCAATGGCTTATTTACATACGCGGAGAGCTCTCCCGCGTCCCAGCTATGGGTACAGTAGCCATTTAGCGACGGGGATCCATCCCCTTTTGATTGCAGTCTGAACATTTTGCATGGTACAACTGTAGTCATAGATCAGGGGAACATTTCCTGGGAGAGGGCCCCAAACCCGTACCAGTCTCCGTGTATGTGAATAAGCCACAACATGTGATTTTCTATTTTTGAGGAACAGAACGGTTAGATACACACTATCAAGGCCCGCCTGCATGTGAAACGTTTGCATCGTCACTTTTATTGTGGAGACTCTGTTGCAATAGTACGGGATGTGGATTAGGGGTCGAAGACCATGCGTCTTCTTGTCCCCAACAAATAGACCAAAAATATGTCAATAGGCAGTTTTATACATACGCCACCCACGTCACCAAATCTGTGGATTCGCGAGAGGCGACCCCATAATGACATAAGGGGTTGAAAACTGCAGAGTCTAAATTTTTCTTGATTCAATATTGTGGGGCGACCACCCTGTCATTATGACGATGAACCGTTTCTACGGATAGTACTTTGTTTCAACTTTGAACTTTCTTCATGATATCGGAAGTTTTAATTTCAATGACGGATTAGGCCACGATTGTGTGTACCATTTGATACTATCTACCATGTACGCATTTTTTTGTTTCCACATCCATATTGAACACAATTGTTTAATAAGCACTTTGTACCAATGATCATAACACAATACTTCATACAAATATATCACATAAGCACGAGAATGAAATACTTGTTCGTAGTTTCATAAAGCCTCCAGTTTTGTTGATGTTATTCCAAGTTTTTATGAGTATATCAGTCTTTAGAAATGTACACAATTTAATATCCACTTACACAGACATAGACCGTGACAATAAAACAGAAAGTAAAATAATATAATAATTCAATTTAAATTTGAAGAGTGCTCTGGTATTCATGGATTTGCTTGTGATAAAGCATCGTTTTATTTAATAAAACGTGTTTTGCCCTAGAAGAGAGATGGATAGTATTCCCTCCCCTGTGGCGGGAGTCTGTGCATGGGTTGCTATGATGTCAAGTATCTGACGTAGGAATGACGTAAGTAGCAGCTACTGGCCATTCCAGGTTTAGTTTTCAAAGCGATAACATGAGAACAGTTTTCATATTGTAAAATTCGTTGAAATTTGTATGAATAAGTCTCAGATTATATGATTAATTTGAGCATAATGCCTAGAGGAAGTACGAAAACACAAAGAAATGTTGCTATGAAAGCAAAATTGTCCAGGAAAAGGAAAGGAAATGACTCTGCGGATTCAGCTGATGAAGCTGTCATGGAGAGGTCGTGAAGTGCAACGAAATGTAAACAAAAGAAATTAAACGAGAATAAGACAAAAAGAAAAGTAGTAGCAAGGAAAATTGAATTTCCTGATGATAACAATAACGCTACTAAATTAACTGAAGCAGATAAGAAAAAGCTGCAGATTCATGACGATGTATTGTTGACTGTAGATTCAGGAGTAGATCTAGATTATGAAGATGATTTGAATGTAGAAAATGAACATGAGCATGCGAGCTCCAGTTCAATGGAAGAATTGAGTGATGAGAACAATGATTGTAGTCGAGAGATAATCACTGGAAATGTAAGAAGGGTCAATGAAGGAAGAGAGAAAAGTAATCTTTCGCAAAAACAGCAGAAGGAGCAAGAAATTGAAGCTATGTTGGCCAACCCAAATCTATGTGAAGTGCTAAATAGAATGTTAGATGAAAGAGTGGCAAATGATAAATTGAAGGCTTTGACGCAGGGAGAATCCAGTGCATCTCAAGTTTTGACTAAGAGAACACCAGATGGACCAGATAGAAGGAATGAAACAGTAACAACGCCGATTACAGGTAGTAATGCAAAGAAAGGCAAGGAAATGAATATTAACATAGTTAATTTGACTAGTTCTAATGATCAAAACAGGATTCGAGGCAATATAGTAAAATCTCCATCAGATACCACGCTTTACACACCAGCGTTACAAAAGGAAGTAAATCACGTAGAGCTGATTCAAAGCTTAGAAGCTAATAGGAGAGAATCCGGGGTAAATAAAGAAGTAATTGATAAAATTTCGGATTTTGTAGGTGCTGTCAGGTTTGAACAAGAGAAAGAAGAAAGTAGGATAACCCCACAGGAGAACAGGAGAGTGCACTCCTTAGTACAAGTCCCGGCTGACGAGGTGAATGAACGAATGGAGAGAGCCATTCTACAAGCAGAAAAGTTCAAGGCAACAGTAGCCAAACCAACAGGTATCGAACAACTTAATCACAGTTTTGAAAGGATAAACAAAGGTCCAATGTTTGGGGGTGATAATCTTGTTGACTTGCAGTTGCAAGATGGTGCGGCTGAATTTAAGACAAATGAACAGCCTATGCAAGTAAGATTGAGTGATGATGATTTTTTCCATCTCACCTGTCATATAGAACCCGCGCTACAACAAAAAATAGAAAAAGGACAGTATGTTGATTTGGATAAATTGCTTCCTAAAGACAAGTTATCACCATTTGATAGTAGAAATTATGCCATGGATGAGCATAAATTCGAATGGGTCCAAAGAGATGGTGGGACATTTTTAATGCCAGCAAAGAGATCAAGTAGAATTACAAATTTTAGGAAATGGGAACAGGCATTTCGTATCTATGCTACAATTTATTGTAGCAAAAACCCAAACAGGTCAAGGGAGATTTGGCAGTACATTTCTGTCATAAATACAGCCGCATCATCTTATGTGTGGGATAACGTGTACAGTTATGATATTGTCTTCAGACAATTAATGGAATTTAACCCAGCTAGAAGCTGGGTGGTAACATATAGCCAAATGTGGAACCTCTCAATGCGGGACCCCCTGCCTAACAGAAGCAACCAAAGGGGGAGTTTCAATAGTATGAGTTTTGGTAATTCTAGAAATTACCAAAATAATAAAGGAAATTCCAGCAGTAATGGCAAGAAGTCTAAGTCAGATTATTGCTGGAATTTTAACAAAGGATTGAAGTGTAAATTGGGAAAAAACTGCAGATTCATCAAAAGGTGTAGCTATTGTGATGCTGCGACACATGGTGTGAACACGTGTCCAAAACTAGATAAAAAAGATCATGGAAAGAAGGATGGGACCAAGACCAATGCGTCTGATTCAAGTGATTAACCAATGAGAATAGCAGAAAGAGTAAAGAGCGTGTTCGCATTTTCACAAAATTAGACATTTTATTTGATGTTCTTTAATTGTTACATTTTATAGAGGAAGTTATGGAAGCAGCCAACTATGACATCACCAATATAGTGACACCAGTAAACGTAGGCAAATTGGATTGGCTACTGAAAAGAGCTAATTACAATGAAGAAAAAAGAAATTATTTGATACAAGGTTTTAAAGAGGGTTTCTCCTTGAGGTATGATGGCCCGCTCACTGAAGTAACTAGAACGGCACCGAATTTAAAATTAAGAGTTGGTTCTCTAACTGAGTTGTGGAATAAAGTTATGATTGAAGTGAAGGTGGGTAGATATGCTGGTCCATTTAAAGGGAAACCTCCTTTCAATCATTTTGTACAATCGCCCATCGGATTGGTTCTGAAGGACAAAGGTACAAAAACCAGATTAATATTTCATTTGTCATACCCTAGAAATGGGGACTCCGTAAACTCAGGAATTGACAAGAAGTATACAACAGTCCAGTATCCAGATTTCACAGAGGCAATATAATTGTGCTATAAAGCAGGAAAGTTTACAAAATGTGTGAAAAGCGACATGTCCATGGCTTTTAGGTACGTTCCACTTAAGCCAACATCATGGAAACTTTTAGTCTTGAAGGCAATGCATCCCATCACAGGAGAGGAATTTTGGTTTTTCGATAAATGTCTACCATTTGGGGCATCAATATCTTGCAAGATTTTTCAAGAATTTTCAGATGCTGTGGCCTTCTTGGTCAAGTTTGAGACCAAGAAATCGTTGGTCAATTATTTAGATGACTACTTTTTCGTAGCTTTGATGAAAAGTTTGTGTGATGAACAAGTATCTGTGTTCTTGAGGATTTGTGGTGAGATAAGATTCCCGGTAGCGTTAGAAAAAATGGTCTGGGGTACAACAACATTAACATTTCTAGGTATGTTGATCAATACAGTTCACCAGTTAATATGTGTACCAGTAGAAAAAATTGAAAAAGCTATGGAGCAAATAGAATATTTTCTGAGTAAGAAGAGCAAGAAGGTAACAATCTTACAAGTACAAAAGTTGTGTGGTACACTGAATTTCATAAGTAGGGCAATAATCCCTGGAAGGGCTTTCACCCGTCCTCTATATGCAATTACCGCAAAGGGTGGAGGCAAATTGTTGCCACACCACCATGTAAGATTAACGGTAGAGAACAAGCTTGATCTTGCTCTTTGGAAAAAATTCCTGCAAAACAAAAGTTCCCTCAGTAGACCTTTCATGGATCTATGTGTGTTGAGTGCGGAAGAAATAGACATGTATTCTGATGCAGCAAAAAGCTGGAAAAGAGGAATGGGAGCTTACTGCAATAAAGAATGGGTAGCTATACAATGGGATAAGGAATTCATTGTGCAGTGTGACCCGAGCATAGAGTTTTTAGAACTGTACAGGGTTGCAACAGCAGTCTTGTTGTGGATAAAAAATTATAAGAATAAGAAAATCTGTTTATTCACAGATAATGAAAGTGTGAAAAATATGATAAACAACACTTCTTCAGGATGTGGAAAATGTATGATCCTGATCAGACTGATTGTGCTAGAATCATTAGTGCACAACATAAGAATCTATGCAAAACACGTTCCTACTGATTTGAATGGGAAAGCAGACGCACTGTCTAGGTTGGATTTCAAAAGGTTTAGACAATTAGGACCAGACATGGACAACAACCCACAAGACATGCCAAATGATATTTGGCCGATGAAGAAAATTTGGTATTATTAAAACAAGATACTTATTATTGTAGGTAGGAAATCCCTTACCTCTTCATCAAGATTAGAATCGTCCACCATAAGCTCATCCGGGATACACAGAATATTAGAGAAACTCTTGATGAACAAGAACAGACAATCCACGAATCAAACATATTTGCGTATATGGAGAAATTTCAATGCATTCCTCATTAAACTAGACTTTAGACCAGCCTCATGGGAGGACAGGGTGACTCTCTACATTGGATACAAAATTCACGAAGGAGCACAGTCGAGTACTGTAAAATCATATGTGTCAGCAATTAAAAGAATACTTGTAGATGATGGCTATGAATGGGATGACTCTAAGATTTTGTTAACCTCTCTGACCAGAGCTTGCAGAATGATTAATGACAGGGTTTTTAATAGATTCCCTATCAAACTAGGATTGCTGGAGCTACTCCTATTCGAAATGCAAAGGGTATATTGCATTCAGTTGTTCCTAGAAATGCTGTACAAAACTATGTTTGCATGGAGCTATTATGGGTTACTGAGAGTAGGAGAAATAACTATGAGTCCACATGTGATCAAAGCTTGTGATGTTCACAGCTCAAAGAATAAGAATAAACTGCTTATCATGCTTTATTCATCAAAAACCCACAGCAAAGCAAATGGTCCCCAGAAAATTAAATTGACTTCAGTTTCAGATGAGTCCGGAGACAGCTGGAGGTTTCAGAAAAAGAATTTCTGCCCCTTGAAACTCACCAACAATTATATTCACTTGCACGGGAAATATCGTAGTGATACTGAGCCATTTTTTGTTTATCAGGATAAAACCCCGGTTTCAGCAGATCAGATTCAGAAGGTATTGAAGACGTTAATCCAAAACCTAGGTCTTGAAGAAGAATATTACGGAATGCATTCCTTCCGGGTCAGAAGGACAAGCGATCTAATACACAAATTCCAGTACAGCATTGAAGAAGTCAAACGTATTGGGAGATGGAAGTCTAATGTAGTGTACAGATATATCAAAGACTAGTACAGTTAACTGATATGTTACTCTATATTATTACAGATTCCGTGAAGGGAATGGGCAACATATGGGTGATTGGAGATAACTTCGTTGCATCAACTTTCCGCACACACTTCAAGAAATCCAAAGCAGAGTTCTACTTGAAAGACAATTATGAAGAAGCATATTGCAGCAGTAAATTCAGCGATAAAAATACCAACCCTCTTAGTAGGCTCCAGATCTCATTTGTGGAAGCTGTCAACAGGAATGATAGACTCCCCAAATTTGTCATTATGATGATAAACCTTGAACTCATCGAATATTTTGTCACTTCGGAGGACAGAGGCATGACAAGCAAGTCCATGGCCACAAGGTTAGGAAGTGCCCTTGAATGGCTTGCGGGCAATGTACACGAGGCAGTCACCTTGAAGAAGAGTTACTTACCACAGAAAGCAAAAAGGGAGAATGAACCTATGATTTACTGGTTGGAGGTACCCAACAGTAAGTGGTACGATGATACAACATCAGAAGCAATTGCGAAGTACAACCTGTCCCTTCGTTCCGTGATGAACACGCATCAAAACATGAGATCCATAAAACTCAAAACCCATTGGGATCCTGATGATAATAAAAATGTCACTTTAACATCTAGTCTAACTACACATGGTATTGCACAGCTTTGGGTGGCTTTAGACAGCACCTTCAGATTTAATGTTCTAAAAAGGGAGGAATTCTTGATTAGAGATTCAGTGAGAAACTTGGGGATTGTCCAGGTCAGGAGACCAAAACGTGACCAGGATGACATTAAACACAGCTGTCAACATGACGACATGTTTCAATTCTTCAGATGCACAAATGAAGACTCACGGAACGATAGGTTTCATTGGACTAGAGATCCAATGAGAGAAGACAGAAGACACCATGCTCGAAGCCCTAGATTTCTTCTTCCCTGAGTCAAATCAAACAAATATTATTAATTTCTTATTAATTTGTCTATTTAAAAAGCCCCTTTGTAACGCAAATACTATGCTATCGATATCTATTTATTAATCCTAATTGTTATATATATTTACTCCATCTTTCATATTTCACAAACATATGTATTCATTGGTGTCTATATATTGTATTCTACGCTACTGTATAAAGTTTTTGTGTTATTCAAATTCCACTCTGTTTTATTTGGGAAAACTCCCTGATGTTGATGACTCTCAGCTCATTTAGTGGCTGGTATGGCATAAAAATTGGAGTGCAATTCAAATTTTACTCCAAATAAGGGGTAAGAATGGTTAACCAATTTGGGGGTGCATACCCCCTGTTCTATTACAGATAAACTGTGATTGGCAACAACTGCCTAATAGAAGTAAATTTTATAGTTTAGGGTGTGCAGGTCACCCGGAGTGCAATATACTTGTACTTTCCAATTCATGTGAAGCTTTGAAAATAAACCCAATCTATCTATCAATTAGTCTCATCTTTCTTTGTGGGGTAAAGCATTGTTTTATTTAATAAAACGTGTTTTGCCCTAGAAGAGAGATGGATAGTATTCCCTCCCCTGTGGCAGGAGTCTGTGCATGGGTTGCTATGATGTCAAGTATTTGACGTAGGAATGACATAAGTAGCAGTTACTGGCCATTCCAGGTTTAGTTTTCAAAGCCCACCCTCCCACCCTTTTTTAGTTTTCTCAGTCTTTACAATATGGAAAACTTGTCTCATAGGGCTGGTATGGCATAAAAATTGGAGTGTAATTCAAATTTTACCCCAAATAAGGGGTAAGAATGGTTAACCAATTTGGGGGTGCATACCCCCTGTTCTATTACAGATAAACTGTGATTGGC
>JBCAUG010074580.1:0-22717 GCA_038406175.1 Haplosyllis leylae | reverse complement strand
CACCTCACGTCTCATGTACAAAAGGCACCTTGCATACAAAAGGCACCTCGTGTGAATCCCCCCCCACCCCAACCCCCTCCCCCCACTGCCGATCCTCCCACCTTCCATCTCAAGGTTTGTTTCAATCACACCTCGCATGTGGTTCCCTCCACGCAAAAATAATATCTTTCACCTCGCGTACAAAAAAATCCCAAAAAAACCGTGCAGCAACCCCAATTCCATCAATAAGGTACATGTACGAGTCACCAAATATAAAGATCAAGACAAAAGGAAGTGTTAGAAATAGTTCCATCTTGACTAGTACTGGAAATACAGTTTTTACTCATGTGACCTTTGCGAGAAACACACAAGAATTAAATATTAATACAGAGGTCAAACTAGAAAAATAGGTCATGCAGTAGAGTTTACGACCACATCGACCTTAAAATTGCAAAAAAAGTTTTCATGGTATGAATTTCATGATGTTAATGGATGACAATTTCAGATCCATACAAACTTGAACTGATTTGGTCAAACTTCTCTGATACAGATATAATTGTAATTTTTCAAATTTAAAATTTCTCAACTGTTGGTGTTGAGAATTGTCATATAATAGAAAGAATTGATAAGATATCAAACCGATTAAATTAGTTTTTACAGCTTGAAGAAAGTAAAAATGTCATTCCCTTTCTCTCTTCATACAACCCCTATCCATCAAAAGAGTCTGTTGGGTGAAAGAGTTTCCAAAATTTTCCCTTCTTGTCATATTGAAAAACAAAACGTTAATATCTCCAATTACTGAGTTCTGAGCCTGTCTTTACTAATTGAATATGATTGACTGTTTGCAGAACAACACTGATGGAAAGGTGCCCTGGGATGCCCCTTGAAGAAGAAAGAATGGGCTCCTTTGCTCATATGCCTAATCAGGTTTCTATCCCTGAGGGTACCCAGAAGGTGCCAGATATTGTGTCATTAGGTACACCTCTTATATTTCATATCTGTTGTAATTTTAGAACAGAAACATAGTGCACATGTGTCCCATTTCTCATCTGTTCTTGACATTATTTTTGCATCACTCATTGATTCTCTGCATTTTATTTTCAGAGACAACACATGCAAAGTATAAGCTTTTTGGGAACATAACTGAACCCAGATTGTACTCTATTCTGACAAATTAACAAATGTTAGGATCAGAGTAAGTAAGTTTAATATAATGGTCAGAAATACTTTATTTGTCACCATAGTTTTACCATTGGCCACTGCTAATAAGACAGTAGTTCAGATCTCCTATCTTTCATGGTAAACGAAATTTTCGTAAAAGAAATATGTGCATAACTAGCAGTTTCTATCAGTTGGATCTATTCAATCAGCTTATAGGCAACAGTGTCAGAAGGGATGTTTGTAAATAAAACTTTTCCTTCTAATTTGATTTTACGGCATTTACTGTAAATTTGGTGTAAATTGAATGCAGATACTGTAGAAGCATTGTACAATTTGTGTTAACTACATTTCATTCAAAATAGATCTTGTTTCCTCCCAATAAAATCACTGTGAAATCCACTACATATTCCACCACTTGTAAAAGTTGCAACACTTAGGTCTGACTTAACCTTACATCGAATTTAGTCAAGAGGGTAAAATCATTGGTTGTTTCACCACAGTTTTTTTTGCCCGTCAACAAGAATTTTATACCTTTTTATACATTTTTATACCTTTGTGCCTTCTGGTTTGGTCAGGGACAGAGAACCCTTGGTCTGAGCCAACCAAAGGAAAAACTACAGTTTTGAATCTTTAAGCCAAAATTTCGTATGTTGTATTTTTGTGAATAAACTGTGGGATGTCCATAGAGGTGATTGACCTGGTAGAAATTGCGAGTGATGTGAGAGTTCAATACAGTAAAATATTTTCAGAATTTTTTGCAGAAATATATTGCATTCAAATAATTCATGGAATTTAACTCTTAAAGAGCACTGAACTGATATTGCGTGGTTTAATGAGGTTTTAGCCATGAAATTGTAACGGAGCCTTCGAGCCCTGCACGCTTCAGAAACACGCTCAAAGGATTTTGCCTGCGGTCTGTGTAATGTTATTTTATGATTCAAAAACTACTACTAATTGCACATAACTGAATGAGATAAAAAGGGGACGCATCAATAAGAGAGCACTCCAAGATGCTTATTCATGATGTAAGAATAACATTGATAGGCAACGCCTATGTAATTTGGTTTTCTCAATAAAATGAATAGGTTTCTATTAATATTTCTGCTTCTTTTGAAGTGCATACAAATTTATGATTTGAGATGAATTCTGCAGTTTCAAGAAGTTACAAAAAGCGTTTTGGTTAAAAAATCATAAAAGAAGATTTTCAGAAGGAAAACGTTTACTAGACGGAAGATAAAAAAATTGTTTCCCATCGTTTCAATTATTTTGAAGACATAATTCTTAGACTGTTCTCCAACAAATATTGAATGTTATGTTGGAATTTCATTTCTTCAAATTTGATCACACTTATATTCGAAACCATCCATCACGCTTTCAGATTCTTTCCAATAATTCGCCAAGGAATAAGTGTAGAAAATCCTTTGAAGAATTATTTTTAAAAACATTCATTTTTTGTGGCAGAAGATGACTTTATCGAGTTAACATTGTTAACATCCGGTTATGATAAGGATTGAAAAGGAATATGTACTTGAATAATAAAAACTGAATAACAATAGCATGTAGTTCAGCTCGTACAAACCTCTTAACCTTTCTTAAGCGTTGATCACAGATTCCTTTGTATATTTATATAGACTCTAACAGGAATTGTGTTAAAATAGACAGAAATCAAATTGTGAACCATACAAAAAGTCAACTAACCATTTTTGCATGTTGTCATTTCTGTCACAAGCACCTTTTTTCATCAGAACCGTGTGCCTACGTAATAATTTGATTGGCTGAACACATCATTAGACCTACTAGCAATGACCGGGGAAAAAACGCTCGGAATATTGTGATTTTTAACAGGAACATTAGGAGATTTCTTGTGCATTCCGACACTGAATACAGGCCAATTGAATCTCCTGTTTCACACCTTTGCAGAATTTAGACGAATAGTGAATAGAATTGCAGTGCGGCAGTCCACTGATTGGTTGGCGGCCAATGCACAATTTTCTCCTAATGCATTTGAGTTTTTCCGTAATTGACTTTAGATTATATAAATTCTGTAGAATCACGAGAGAACTAAAAAAATCCGGTAGCAAAATGTTACCCCCAGTTGGGGTTGAACCAAGGCAGCTCTGACTTCATGTCCCTCATGCTACTACCCGAGTTAATTCCCATATTTGTTGGAAGTCTCAGCCCTTTGGATCTTTATGTAGTCACGCTCTATGGATTCTTGGACTTCTTGGATTTTTTGGAATCAATAGAGCATGATTACATAGGGATCTAAATGACTGAGACTTCCAGCAAATAGGAGAATTAGCTCAGACACTAGCATGCAGGACATAAAAGTCATAGCTGCCTGGGTTCAACTCTCTCGATTCTGGAGAATATAAAGCCAATGACGGAAAAAAAACGATTAAGTCCATAGTCCATCACACATGTACATGTTCAGCATGTGTAAATTATTAGCCTTTTAGTTATTGCATATATGGCTTGTGAAACATTTGATATGTTATTGTAGTTGCTGCATCTTAAACACGTAATACACAGTTCATTACGCAGTGAAATTGCTCATATTGGACTTGATATGTTTAAATGAGTTGAATAAAGAATGATACTGGAGAATTAACAACAAAAAGTCTGGCAATCTTCTGTGTGTCCGAATTTAAGCTATCCTATGATAAAATAGAAAAGGATATAGGCAACACCCCTTCCCCATGCCCCTACCACCTACTGGTCCTGGACTCCCAAGAAGGATCAGCTGGGTAGAACTAGTTAGGAAGGACTGACCAGGAAGGAAGGTGCCTGTTGGAACGGGGAAGCTTGGAAAGTGTGCCTCCTACTGGGAGGCTGTCTTGTAGCTAAATGTTTCGTCGTGTTTCCTGATCATTATTTTAGTGAAACTTTACCCTCATTTTAAACAGTAATTTTGAGAAATATTGCTCTTCAGTAATACATACTTTTGTAATCAGGACTGCCACTGAAGTCCCTCTAAATAGAAACGACCATAATAACGTTAAAAGCTCTCGGAAGTGAAGAGTTCTAGACGTGTCAAATGGAGAAATCTTGTAGTTCCCTCCAAGTGCAGCCAAGTCTAATTGAGTTAATGTCTCTGAAATCATGTCGAATCTACGAGGCAGGAAATGAAACGGAGAAGTGAAACTATGGGTTCCTCATCTCATCAGTTATCTGTGAATGGGAATGCGTAGAACAGGAACCAAAACCTGAATGCGCCATGATAAGTATTGAAAACAGTTATTCTATTTCTTTTCTACATTCCAATCCAATGTACACTATCACATGACCCACCGTTGTTGCCGATACCCGTTACGAAAATTTCGTCATACACTTCTGTAAGTTAACCACATGAAAATCTATTCTTGTGAAGTAGATCAACACTTTCAGATGCTTCACTTCGGCAGGTAATGTTTGGTAATTGTGTCTGAGAACAATGCTCAACAGATGGTAAATTTACCTCATTGTTTCAAAAACGTCATTCATCTACTTGATTACGGACATCTTTTCGAATGCTGCAATAAAATAGAATTTTCAATCTGTAAAGAAGGGTAAGCCTCGGGGTTTTGTGACAGATGTTTTTAAGTATCTCCCATTGTAATTTTCAATAATACCGTGAAAAGATATTTTCACCAGCAACAACAAGGCCGTGGAAAATGAAATTTGAAATGACATCATCAAGCTTTTCGTTTCGGTTGAAATTTCTCTCACTGTCAACGTCGCTTGATGATTTTTCATCATGTTTATTATTTGTTAACTGTTTTTTTCTCCACATTGAATCTAAAAAAATGTGTATCTTCAATTTTGACTGGTACGACTGAATACCTGGTTAATAATTGAAGTCAGTTCATCAAAATTTTATTTCAAAACAGGAAAATTCTAATACATCAACCTTCGGGTAGCACTAAATATGTACTGCTTGACAAAAATTATCATCTATTGTATGACTTTTGGAAGTTTTATGAATGTTCTATTTTCTTCTGCCTCAGCTTTTTATTCCTTATGGAAACACAGCTTCAAAAGAACACATTCCTCACACAATGAGTTAAAAAACAGTATTCAGTCGGCGGACCAAAAAAAAAAAGAAAAGAAAAGATGAAAATCCATTACGAAGAGTTTATCCTCGACAATAGATGTTCCTCGGGTACGTTACGTGGCTTTGTACGTATTGACAATATTGAAAAGATGTTAAAAGACTTTGCTTTGAAGTTCTCAAGATTTGATGTCTTTTTAAAGCAAAACATGAATCAAGTTCATTCACTTTCGTTTATTTTATCGTTACCTTAATTAAATTGAAGTCTTTTTACACTGAGTTCTAATGAATATAGTGCTTTCTGGTAAATCTTGCATGTTTTAATATTTTCAAGTAATGAGGCTTGTGGGTTTTGCCGGGGGATTATGTTTAAGTTGTTGTACTGATTTACTGGTCTTCGTCTAATTGAATACTGCACAATAATTTCCAGCGGAAACCATCAAGAAAGCAATAAATGTACGAACGTAGGGTTTACAGAATGAAATGAAATTCAGTTTTGATGAAAGAAGATATTCATCCAATCATAGGTCGGGTTCAATTCAAAGTTCTGACTACATTGCCATTTTTCTTCTTTTGATTTTCGGTTTCTAAGGACAATATTGGAAAACCAAGATGTGCGATTGGTGGAAAATGAATACTTCTATCCAGCTGAAGATTTAAATCATACAAGAAATAAGTTTATTCAAAATGTTACCCATTTTAAGTTCTTCCTACATGCATTTTTACAGCCTGTGTACATAGTACAACAGGAGGTTATCTTTTCATAATAAATTTATAAATAAATTTAATAAATGCTAAACCAACATATCTAGAGAAAAATGTGACAGCTTATTATTTATTTCCCGGGGGGGGGGCGTTTATCAATACACAAATTTCACTTTCAATACAAATGTCATAAACACAGGCTGCATTTAAATCAAGATCCCTCCTACAGTTGTCATGACTGAAGCATGACTCAAAGTTTCCTTGTCCGCGGCACTGATTCCTCATGAACTGCAATATTATTCGAAATTATACACAATTGTTCTAAAATATTTTAATATTGATCCCACTTCCCTTTGTGTTGTTTACATTACCGATTGACATTTGCATTGCCAAAAATGTAGTTAATACCTATAGAAAACTACTAGTCAGTACTTCATTTTATCAGGTAACCGTAGGGGACTTTGATTTGAATTCAGCCTGTGATAAAGTACAGTTCTGTCGTTTATTTGAATCAGACCTCGTCATTACTAGAAATGAACGAGAATGCAAAAAATACTGTTGGCACCACCTGAATTTAAAATTAGATTGTGATGGATATACTTTAAGACAGTGTCAAAATTGTTAGCCTCATGGACGTCTGGTTGCAAAAATCCTTTCATATTTTATCAGAAGAGGAAATCGAGAGAATCAAAATGCTGACTATTCTTCACACTAGCTGGCAGCATTGCCATTGTCAACTTGTCGTACATCACCAAAACAGTTTGAGGAGAGGGAATACTCTTCATGGTAATTTTCACAACAATTTTTAGCTGATCACACTTTCAGATGGGGAAATGATCAGAATTGTAATTGCAACCAAATATGACTTGCCTTACATCAGATGGCAGCATTGCCAGACAAAAAATCCAAGGATGAGAGACAAAGACAAGAGCAGATATGTATTTGATCACTATTTGTGTAACAGGTTGTAATGAACTAATAAATAGCAATGAGAAGATAGGAATCTGTTTCTAGTGTTTCTGAGCTTCTGCAGTCAATGTGTACTGTACAGCAATGCAGTTATAATGATTCACCTCCCCCTTTGCATACATGTACCGATAATGTACTAATCATGTGCTAAACTGTTTAACTCCCCACTGAGTATCCAATCAACATCCTTGCATCACATGCACAGGCCCCAGTAGCCAATTAGGCAATCACATGACCCAGTCAACCAATCATAGCATGATATGTCAGCATGTATTCCTACTCACCTACCACCTCACCCATAGCAATAACTACTGGCCCTATCGGGATGAGACAAGTGGCAAACTGAGATAGGGTGTTCCAGTAGCTTATTTAACCACAAAAGGCACTATATTGCTCCATTTCTATGCGAAGTTTCTAACACCCCCACTGGGACTACTTTTTGTAGTAGCACTGATATTCTGGTAGTTAGGTATTGAGTATATAAGGGAGGTATGCCCTATGAAAGTAGGACCTCCAGAAAAGCCACCAGGCTATTAAGTGCCAAAATGGCAAACAGCAGGAACTTCTCAGGTATATTGGAGGAGCTGAACTGATTCCCCACTCAGGATCTCCTAAATTACACATTCTAGCTATTAGAACTACTTTTAGATGTTTTGGAGGAGTGGGCAGAGCCAGGCCAACTTTCCATGCACAACCTGTTACTTAAATCTGTTTCTAAGGAATCTGTAAGAACTATGCAAGTAAATGTAAGGAGTTGAGCAGAATTCCTTGATGAAATGCATTTGAATACTTGTGCTTATGAATGTTCTTGTTTTGCAGAGTTTCTTAGCTGTATCTCTTCAAGCTGTATTTCTCCTGAATGTATTCATTGCAGCTGTATTCATGTTAGCCTGTATTCTTCATGTGTACCAAACTTATGTAAACCTGTGTCTGTGCATTTGAATTGTCCAATGATGTGTCTACATGTGCTGTCTATGTGTTGTGATCCAATTGACTTTCCAACTCCCACCTGTGAAAGCATGGTTATGCATTCCTTGGACTTGAAGGAGAGCTATTGGAACATTGATGTCAACTCCCCAGTTTTACTCATGTCAACCAGTCTAAGGAGTAACTAATAAAGACTTTACTTAAGCAGGGCGTTTGTATTCTTCACAGACTAAGTGTCCCAACAGAGGCACTCAACATATCAAATGTGAAGGTACTGGAGCTAACCAGCTTCCCCCCCCCCCACCTCACCAACTCCCCACCCAGCATTACATTTGTGACTGCTATTGAGCTGTAGTAACAATTGGTAGTGAAAACCATAGTTGCTGACATTGGACAATTTGTCAGAATCATTTGGCAATTTAAACATAACAAGAAATACTATGGGTAAACATCAAAGAGTCATCAATAGAGTTGTATGCAAATTATTTTTGTAAAATATTGTCAGAACATTTTGTGCATCTGACACAAAAGAGGCTATCAGTCCATTTGACTCCATTATATGCTCAGAATAATGACTTGTATCCAAAATACACTGCATACACAGGGTCATCTAATCATATTGTAAGTTAAAAACACAAATAAACATCATAATCACATGTAAAGTACCAAACAGTTCAAAATTTTGTTATTGTGTCATCTAGAAAAATAACATACTCTCCAAAGTAACTAATACTTTTAACTCATTTAATCATATCTATTTCTCTGCCTGGTAAATTGTCTAGAGGGTCATGTGTTTCAGTAGGTATCTTGTAAGACTCAGAACCCATATTTCTGTACAAACATTAGTTTTGTTTCTGCAACTGAAATGGTTCCTCACAGGAAAAGTTCTACAAAATCACAAATACCTTTCAACTTATTTACTAATTTCTGTTAGATGGGATGGTGGGGTCATATGATTTGGCATGCAAATCAGAACTGGCCCAGTTAATGGGGTAAGGTCATACTGGTAATATATTGGTAAGGTAGCCAGTTTCAATAAATTATCACTCAGTCCCTATGTCAAGTTGGAGACATATGGTAAAGTACACCTTTAAAGGGGAGATATCCCACATTTTAGGATAGGTATTTTCAACAAAACTTGCCAGACAGATGGTGCTCATAGAAGTAGGATGAGCAATTGTGAAGAAACAATTTTTCCACTACACAATTTGAGTATTTGTCTCATTTTATTTGGGCCATAAGTATAGATGAGACATGTTACTCAGCCCAATATGTAATGCACACCTTTGTTCAATGTTTTCAAAGACTTTGGAGTATTGTGA
Source organism: Haplosyllis leylae (assembly GCA_038406175.1). Taxonomy (NCBI): domain Eukaryota; kingdom Metazoa; phylum Annelida; class Polychaeta; order Phyllodocida; family Syllidae; genus Haplosyllis; species Haplosyllis leylae. Next base: position 13,624 of record JBCAUG010074580.1, on the reverse strand, counting down.
GAATGGTGCTACATAGACATTGCCTATGCAGTCTCCAGATGAGCAATTTTTCCACCCCTCAACTTAAATACTCATTTTAGGTTATATGACTGTGGGCAGTGAATGAAGGTCCTGCACATCCTGATATGATGTGCACTCCTACGAAAAATGCATGGAATTATCTGTCAGCATTGATGAAAGGTTTTGAACATTCTCATATGTGAATGCTTAGTGACCAGTTTTTATGTAATTTAAGGAAAATAACCAGTTTTGAGCTGGTCAACATGTGTCCAAGTTCTCTTGGATTGAAACTGGTACCAATAAGATGTGAACAAAACAAGAAACTCATCTAATATCATTAATGTTTAAACTATTTATTGATTAAAGACCAAAAGCAATGTAGAAACATACTGTGAATTTGGAATATCTCCAAAGCTAAGTAATTTTGCCCTTTCCACTGGTGGATCCTAAATAAACTGAAATGGTACAAAAAATGCCATTAAAAACTGTGTACAGTTGGAATTGGAATATGCCCAATCTAAGTAAATTTACCCTTCCCACTGGTGGTACCTAAATAAAACTGAAATGATTTAATTGATGTGAACATTAAAAGACCACCATTACTCATTCAGACAACTTGCACACTGAAATACACACATGCACAGATGCACAAACTGTTGACTTTACAAAATCCTGTGTCTTTAAGTAAATAACTAATAAAAAGACACAAATCTACATGCAGAAATACTTGAAATGAATGCAGGTTTTCACACAAAAATTGATCCTCACCTCCCCAGAGACCAGATCCCACCCATCAGCTGTGAACAGCTCTGATTGGAGTCTCTGGAGTGCACCACAGAAGGAGACCCCAGGGCATGACTGGAATACACAAATAAAAGACAGGTTGACTAAGGGAACAAATGAGCAGTGAAACTTGATGTGAATGTTCAAGACAAAGACCAATCTACACAATAAGTGTGTGAATTGAACAAGAAATTAGCCAAAAACTGTAAATTTCGTACTTGAAATGCTTGCTCATGTGAATATTAGATCAGATTTACTTCATACAATGAGAGAAATAAGCCAATATTCACATGAAACTGACATTTCAAGAATGAAAGATCAAACTATGTGAACAGCAAACTTACACAAAACTGGGGGGTAATGATGGATCATCCGTGATGAGACGTATTGATTGCTCTTATTTCAAAAATAAGAAAGTCATTTGTTTTGCCTTTCATGTATTTGATTGAATAGCATCAGTTTTCATGAATTTCAAAATATTTCAATGTGGGTGAAATTTTTTTTTCTTTCAAGATAACAAATGGTGTTAATAAAACTATTATTAAAATTACTCACCAAAGCAAGATACATGTTAATAAATTGAATATAATACATTTAAGTCTATGCGAACGTCTGGCATCTCGCTCAAGCGAAGTTTGTTGATTGTAATAAAATTCTCAGAGCAGAATGTTTAGTAATTATTCATCCGTATGTACGTTGTTTGTAAAGATAGCAGTAAAAATCGTTAACGTTTTATTTCATTTATCCGATTTTTCATACAACAATACCTAAATTTGTGTTATGTTAGTGGTATCATTTTTATCACTTAAGGGAGGTAAGCTAATGGTGAAAATACCCGAATGCATCAATTGATGACAAAATATGAAACTTTGCTGTACAATTCTGACCTGAGACATAGCACAACATTTGATTCCTTTTAACAAGCAATCAGTTGCAAACCAGTTGCAAGACTTCTCATAGACTTAAATGCATTTCGCAATTGAATACAATTTAGTGACATCTTCTTAACAGCTACTAGATTTCCTGCATGTGTACTTTGTCTCAGCTTTTTAACCGTCAAAACTCAAGTTTCAGTTTTTTGCTTAAATTGCAAAATTATCTATCAATTAATGTCAATTTTTGGGAAGAATTAAATTTGTCAACCTTGGAAACACATTTCTTCTTTTTACCGACCGCGTACGTTGTACGAGGGAAGGTTATGTTTTCACAGGTGTGTGTCCGTCCACAGTGGGGGGAGGTTACCCAAGTCAGGTCCAGCTGGGGGGGGGGGTTTCCAAGCCAGGTCCAGGGGGTAAACAAGCCAGGTCCAGCCGGGTAGGGGGGGTACCTGAGTCAGGTCCAGCTCGGGGGGTACCCCAGGTACAGCAGAGTGACCTGTTGCTACACAGCGGTCGGTATGCCTCTTGCGTTCACGCAGGAGGACTTTCTTGTTATTGTTCTGTAAAATGATTCTGTAGATTTGTTATTTGAATTTTTTACTTTTGGTTTGAAACCCGCGTGTTAACTAATCTAAGGGTTCCATCTCCTTTCCTTTTGTCCATGAAATCAGTGTAAAAAGTGCAGATGAATCATAGACTCTCAATGAAATTTAATTCAAATCTTTAACAGGTGGCACACTTTCGGCATAATCAAGTTTACCCTGAGGCAACAATTATTTTCCCGACATTTCTCAATTCTGTCCACACGCATCTAAAAGGTTTATTAAACTGCACAGTATGCAAAGATTTGGTTTTGTCACTATTTGGCTTTTGTCCCAGGGTTGAGAGCATTATCACCGTTAACAGTCTGTTTCCAGTGATTTCAACCAACCTGGCGTCTTCCTGCTAAACGTGAGGAATTTGAAAACGATGTTCATAGAATCACATGTTGTGGCAAATGCATTGAGGAACCTCCGGTAGTCTTGCGCAAAATCAGTTTCCTTTTCCCGAGAAGAAAGACTTCCTCAAAAGCGTTGAAGACAAAGGTTAATGAGACCTGAGACACGCAGGGAACAGGACATGCGACGGAACAAGGAAGTCCTTCTGATAGTCATTTGCTGAATAGGTCCTCAACTGGGGAGTTACACATCCAGTTCACTTCAGGCACCTATTGTTGTTGGCATGCAACTGGTGGATTACTATTGCAACATCAATTACATCCTACACGTCCAAGGTCCAGGATGGTCCATGCTGTCCTTCCTATATATTTGGAGGGAATGAAATCTCATTGATACATTAAGTCAGCCACTGAAACAAATAATGAACAATGTACAATTGAAAGTATTCTCGTCTGCTTTTGGAGAACGAATATAAATTGGTATTATTGTTTTGTAATTGAGCAAAATATTTCAAGCAGAAAAAAGGAAGGCTGCCATTGACTCATTTGAGGGTGTCTGACGCCAGACTGGTCAACCAAAAACATCGGTATTTGATATGGCTGCAGACGGTAGTTGAGCTGCTATGGCTCTCAATTGACCCAGATATCCTGACTTCAAAGTAAAAACCTTACACCCAGAATCCCTGTAAATGCTTCTGTCTACAGGATGGAAATGGTGAGATGAATTACTCCAGTCTAACTAGGCTAATGAACCTCAGAGTTATGTGTGGCTAATTTGTTTCTGGACCTTGATGGAGTGAAGTCAGAAAAAATACACAGATACAAAACAATCTCTTTGGTATTATATACAATCAAGACTTTTTTACAATGAAGTCAATTTCACACACACTCACATTCGACGACCAGCCACTCGGATTCCATAGGCCTATCAGATTGGGTTGAGGGAAGGCTTGTGTAGTTAGAGTGGCTATCCTTTATGGTAGCAGCATGGAAGCAGTCCCCAACAGAGCAGAATTGTCCATTTCAGGGAGAGGGATGATAGAGATCCTGCTTATCCACCTTTAAGAATCACGGTCACTAAAAAAAGCCAGAACACAGAGACTGATAATAAAATCATGATTCTGCAACATACTCTGCCTGTCCCAGAGATCTCACACTTGGGATTCTTCAGAGAATCTTTTTGAAAAGTTATTCTTTGCGTGTGGCTGCCTCGGCGCATCGTCACATAAACACTACTAGCATTGATTGGAAAATTTTTATGGAAAGTTTGAAATCTATTTACAAAACCACAATATTACATGGGACAGCGAAACCCATTTGCTAATTGCCGAGACACCTTTTCCGATAATTACTAGTACCAATCAGAAAAAAGGTATTGTAAAAAGCTTCCTCAAGGTTAGACTGCATCGCAAATGCCACTGGAAGGCAAATGTTTCAATGTGGGTGGACATTTCAGTTCCGGGTTTCTTCTTGTGACACATGATAAAGTATCAAGACTGTTACCCATACTTACTTCGCTCAATGTGACAGGAAACTTACACCTAACAGCGGATCAGGACATTTCCTTCTTACTTCATATGTAAAAGCTGGCCACAAGTTTAGCAGCAATGGCAAACTCAATTGAGTACTTCATTCCATTACCAGAAGATCTGTCACCTATTTTCTAAAAAGCCTATGAGACAGTAGTGTCCAGATAATTTAAATTATTCCATCTTGTCAAAAAAGTGACACGTTAAAACCGAAGCTTTGAGTCATTACCAGTAATGAACTAAAAAACTTCGTTTTAGGCCATTGTATATTTGCAATAGATTAATTGTTGATGGCGCTGTTATTTGTTTTGGTAATTCACCACATGGGAAGATTGGCCTTTATGGTACAGGATAAAAATTTATGAAAAATATTTCAAACCATGTTAATTAATATAGTTAACTTTAATCAACATAGCCAATAGCATATTGAAATATTGGATAATTGGGACTGGTAATAATCACCCCAGTTGTGGAAATCATCCCATAGATGCAATATTATTTTTGGAATTTGAATTTGGGTATGTTATTTTACTGTGTATGTAATGCCACCATAAGTATTGCCAATGTACAAATCAGTTTGAGGATAGGGAATACTGTTCATGGTAATTTTCATAACAACAATTTTTAGCTGATCACACTTTCAGATGTGGAAATGATCGGAATTGTAATTGCAACCAAAAATGACTTGCCCTACATCAGATGCCAGCATTGCCAGATAAAAAAATCCAAGGATGAGAGACAAAGACAAATGCAGATATGTATTTGATCACTATTTGCAAAATTTGTCAGAATCATTTGGCAATTTAAACATAAAAAGAAATACTATGGGCAAACATGACAGGGTCATCAATAGAGTTGCATGCAAATTATTTTCATAAAAAATTGTCAGATATTTTAACTTAAATTCATTCTTTTAATAACCAATATTTGTTGCTTTACAAATGTTTAGGCCTTTTGTGTACAAAATTGTAGACAAACTACCAACAAGTTATGATCCCATTGATAAACAAAATATGATCTACTGTTACAAAAGTGATTAATACCATCAATCAGTCGCTGAAATAAAGCAGTAAGTTACTTTTTTTAGACTTTGTTATCATCAATAAAGAATTCCAAGTCAGAGAGTTTATCTCTAGAATTATCTTTGCTTTTTGATCAGCAGTTGTTCAAAGAGACGGAAAGGCATTGGAATAGAAATGCAGCGAAAGATTATGGATTTTGAGTATTATCTTATGACTCAGTTAAATTTTGTAAGATTTAGTAATCAAGTTTAAGACTACATTTTATATGTATCGTTACAGAAGCATACAGTTTGGCTATCAGTTGTTCTTTGACAGCGTTTTTCGAAATTTATTTTTGGCATCACATTTACAAAACCCTAGACCAAAAAAGACCACAGCTCTTTGGGCAACCTCCGGTTTGAAATGAAATAAGCTCAGGTACAAAAAGGAATTGCAGATCTGCATAGTGTCACCATTACCAGAAATGATCGCACTTTCGGCTATCCTATCATTTGCACGGATGCTAATTCGCAATGTTATTTTGTTAATTGACACCTGAACAATGCGTGCAATTGATTCTCCTCATTTTGTGTTTCAGTTTCCAGCCTCAGTTTCGGTTTTCGGACACTGTTTATGCCCTAATTAACAGTGTCCCTGTGGATGACACTGTTCGGGCCTAAATTAATGGTGTCCCAGTTTTGGTTTTTGGACACTGTTTGCACCCTAATTCTGTTTGGGCCTAAATTAACAGTGTCCCAGGACACTGTTAATTTATGTGCAGTGTCTGTAGGGACACTGTTAATTAGGGTGTGAACAGTGTCCAAAAATCGAAACTGAGGCTGGAAACTGAAACACAAACTGAGGCTGTTGGGATCCACAGCAATGCTTGGTACAACAAAGATCATTGACTAACTGAGCGGCCATATTTGTCGATTGTTGCTAGTAATGAAGCAGCCATTGTTATCTTATATTTGCTGTTCACAACAAGCAATCATCGCCAAATATGACCATCCAGTAAATCAATGACCTTTGTTGTACCAAGCATTGCTGAAGTGTTACTGAACAAAATGGCATTGTAAATTATTATCCATGCAAATTACAATGTATCAATATTTTTGGCAAATGAATAGACTGGAAAAAGACTGTCTGAAAACGTCTGAACAACACAGCATTAATATATTAGTATCAAAAGTATTAGAACCAATTGAGCCCATCCATCATCCAACTGACCTTAAAGTACAGACTAAAGCACTACACCAGACAAAGAGTGATCACAAACGATTAATCCATAAGGATAATCGGCGACTGCATCAGGAGAAGATTGATTAGGTCTTGAGAAAATGGTCTGCGGGCTTTTCTGACCCTTTGCGGCACTGTTTATTGTCTGACTGATTTATTGGGGAAAATTGGACTAATAATTGTTTGTTGAAAAGGTTATCTATATCATTTCCCTTGAGCCAATCAGGGAAAGTCCGACATCAAAATCATTTTATGAGTCCAGTGTGAAATTGGTAAGGATAGACGTGATTGGCACATTTTGGCGGACAACGACCAGAGAATTATATAACTATCTTGAATCGTATTAATTTCCACCTTTTTCTATTTCTGAGGATGTTGCTTGCTGGTAGACAGGAAACATTTCTCCAGTTTCAAACAGGAAGTCCCATCGAAGCTCGAAAGACAATTCCTAAAGGAGGGACATTTGTACTGCTTTTAATCATTCAATTTATTTTGATTGATGTTAAGGTTGTTTTGTGACTGTACATATTGGCACCAGAGACTTGGTGGCCTGACAGTAAATACAAAACAATGAATCAAAAGTGATATTCTCTTGCGTAATCCCTTCTATCAAACATCCCAATTTGTAAATGCCACACACTATTTGATTAAACAGCCATTGGACATACTACAATTACTGAATTTGAACTCTTTCAGTTGATGGTTATTCGATTCATCTTCGTGCACATTCTGTGCATCTAAATTTGACTGTAAATTATCTTGTTCACACAAAAGGGAACTTCTATCCTATTATTGCCATTACTTTTTCAGATTGGGGTTAAGATACAACTCTATGGGACAAGAAAAGAAGAAAATCCATCCTGATGATAAATCTATTCACCAAGATGACATGTTCTTCATGTTTGTTCATCAATTGAGACAACTGTTCTATTCGCGTTACATGAGAAGACAAAATTAGCTGCAATTCTTAGATTACCCAGCCTTGTCTACCTGTGGCCAAAAACCGAATTTTTAATATTTTAAAAAAATGGTTTCTTTATTACTGTACACATAGATCTATTTGGAAGGTAATTTTTCAGTCAATTCTGTCAGTGTGTGTCTCTGTCTGTGTACGCATACGTTTGTGTCTGTTTGGGCTACAGCTTTCGAACCACTTGAGTTAGGAGATCCATCCAGATCTAGGTAAAACTCGGCTGATATTGCAGAGAATTCTGTTTTCTGTTTAAAATGTTCTACGATCTGTATGTTATGCGGATGGCGGACCTTCGACTGTAAAGCATTCTTTTTCTGGTATCTGGTTACATGCAGGCCAATCAATTCCTGGAATCGGAGACTTTCGTTCCAAACCCGTAACTCGCGGTGGAAGCCCAAATCCAGATAATTACCGGAATCCTGATACGTGCTCTTTTGGAGGCTTCTTTACTAATGATCATTCCCTATCTGAAAACAACCTCTGTCTAGACAGAATAAAAATAGCCCAGAAATATTTAAATAACAAAAGAAAGAAATAGGTAGACAGTAAGAGAAGGAAAAAGGGAATTTCAGATTATGTCCGTGCATATGTGATATTTGGCCGATGTACATTCAATTTACAAAAGCAAAGGGTAAATATTTCAATAGAAGAAGGGAAAGTAACATCAAACACAGCTTGAAACAATCCATAAAATTGGTCTGCAAAGATTGCGAGTGTTTTCTTATATACTGCAAAGGATATAGATTTTCAGCACAAGACTGTAATATGAATATTCATATTCTGAATAGTTAATTGCTTTTGCATGCAGGAATAAGCTGAATCGCCTCCAAAGGTTTAAAATTTATTGTCTTCTCCGAACAAGGTCAAAATGTCTGGCTTCTGACTACAATATGTGGGTATTAAATTAGCCTTGAGACAAGATACTTAATCCTGCTTCAAAGAAGCCTTTTATTAGATTGTCGTTGGTAGATAGACGGATTTGACCAAGACAGCTTAGGAAATGAGAAAGGTTTCTTTAGTTCTGTCTCCCATCAGTATGTAAGACTGGGTGTACACGTCAATGACAGGTTAGTTGTTTTGTTTCCATGCCACAGGTAAATAAATTAAAAATGTTTTGTGGACGTTTCCCTTTTACACCCAGAAGGAACTTCAGAAAATTCGGACTAAAGTGGAAATATGACTAATTTCTGACAAAAGCTTTAAAATGGAAGTCTATGGGGATTTCAGATTTTAAATGGTGCAGCCTGCACTGCTGACCTTACAGAAGTAATTTTTGCAATAAAAATTGCATATTAGTGCTGTGATCCAAGTGACATGGCCATTTTTCAAGTTTTCAATTTGGAAGTAGCACAAGCACATACTCAAAAATTTCTGAATAATGTCCAATCAGTAATTCTGACAACTTAAACTTTCTTCACTAATTTCTGACAGGGTGTCAGAAAAAACCAAATTCAATGGGATTTGCAATAGTAACCTAGGAGAGTCAGAAATTAGTGACTGATAAAACCAGTTTGAACTGGCTTAAACCAGTTTGTGTGCAGTTGTCAGAAATTAGTGAGCGACAAAAAAGGGCTGGTAACACAAAATGTTAATTTTCTTTGATTCTCTGCATATTTACATTTAGATATTATCTGGTACAAAATCCCACTACACAATCCTTTCAAACCATGTAATGATTTTCAAAGTGGATGCTCAGATGTCTGAGATATTTGCAGATTTATCAAGGGAAAAATCCAAGAAAAGTTCCACCCATTGACTTCAATAGGTCAGAAATTAGTGAAATTTCCGTTTTAGTCCGAATTTTTTGAAGTTCCTTCAGGGTGAACTATAAGAGTGGCCTTTCAAACACGAATCCGTTGCGTGCATATTAGAAACCCTTGTCACAATCACGCTATTGAATATAATTTTATTATAATTGTTTTCCTTCCGCCGATAAAAACCTCATGACAATAACACTGGTGTTGGGGTTGTAGTAAATTTGAAGAATATTTATTATCAAATGTTCATCACCGTGCACACCGTGATATGGTTTCATTGCGATACTTTCTCCGTCACTGAGCGTACTTACTTCTACAGCCGAGTTTTGCTGCTTCCACATCCACCGCTTGACCTCATTGTAGCCGCAAGTTTCCTGCTCGGCGGATCTCTTCAACCTGTCCGACAAAATACGTCAGAACGTCAATGCAAAATGCAGATTATTTTTGGCTTTAAAAACGACATTTGCATTTATTCAAGACAAAAATTTGGATTCAAAACTCATTCCAATTAAAATGGCCAATATGACCAGACAAAAGTACATTTTATATTTCTGATGCCATCACCACCTGTAATATCCATGATTTGTTCGTTTGACAGAATGCGACATGAAGTACCACTTTGTATTTCATTCAAATATATCCTAAACAAATTGTCACAGAGACTGTCACAAGCACTAAAGGGCGACCAGATCATGTATCTCACGTCCACAGCATCACTGTAGACCTGTCACGAGGCGTCCACCTGCTACTCAACAACCAATTATCCCAAATCTTTCCAGTTGCTTTAACAGTTTTTGTTTTGTCTGCCTGTTCACCTGCAGTTTCTATTGGCGCTTGAGCTACACGTTAGGACAAAACAAGGAACCAATCGCTAATTCGGATTTGCATAACACACTTTGCGACTACCGAGAGTATAAGATCCACAACTCGTGTCTCCTTTCCTATCCATATCAACTCGATCTTCATTGCCTTATTACGCAGATAAGGAAACAATATACATTTGAATGAGTGAGTCACTGTATTTTCTGAGACGTAATGGTGTTGCTGCCTGTCACAGTGTAATACAGTTTTCTCTAGTTCTGATACATTACCACTGACAGATATTTCCCTCGACGTGAATAAAATGCGGTTCATCTTTTTTTTGCATTTTTCTGAGGTGTTGAATAAAAATAGATCAGCATTGAATTTTTTACTAATCACGTAAAATCAGTAACAAATGGGGCTACATATGTGGTAAAGTCTTTTGTAACCTATTATCGTAAGCTTCAACAGTCTCAACCCTCGTTTCTATCCCTTCAAAAAGACATAATTGCATGGATTGTTAGAAAAATGGTTGTAAATTTAATACATTGCTGAGGAAAACATCTGTCTGTATGTTGTCATACAATTACATTACACGTCATGCAGTACATTCTTCGTTCCCAGTTGACCGCCCTGAGCAGCACGTTAAGATGGGACTTTGCCTTTTTTAGAAGAGAACAAAATGAAATGAGAAAGGATAATAGCCTCGGCAAAGCTAAGACTACCGGGTGGTCCCATGATTCTAATTATTCATTCAATGTGCATAACCTAGTCATTTGTCAGAAATCACTTCTTCCTGAGGTCTTGGAACCTGAATGTCAATTATGGGTCCGCAGACAGACAGTTTACTGATATTCAGTGAAGTGATAACGATTCCAGATAAAACAGTAACTAGTTTTAGCCACATTTACCTCATGTTTCCAAGCTGATAAAGCTGGAACGGCCAGGAAAGGAAAAAGTTTCGGAGAAAAAAGAAGCTTCTAAAGCCGATATCTTGTTGAGATGTTTGTACGGGTATTTTGATGCACTAACACACGTACTTACTAGTAGTAACTTCGCTGGCATCTTGACTTTGGCCGAACTCACCCAGTATGGCAATCAGGCACGAGAAATTTTCTCGAAATGCACACTCATTTCTACATCACTGCTTTTCTACGTCATTTCATTTCTACATCATTGCTTACCCCATTTACAAAAGGTTTAAAAAATACTTCTAAGCTTTATGGCCGCAAGTGTTTTTAACCAAACGACGGCCGTCCATATTTTCCTATACAAAGCTTTGTGTGGGTATTTCCTAAAGTTGGCAAATTTCCCTTAATGCTGGCACTTGGATAAACACTTTTTCCACGTACACGTATGCGAGATCAACAGAAAACGTAGTAAGAATAATGTGCTAGACACTTTAACATGTGCATGCACAACAAATTTTAAAAATTTATACTTTCACTTCTCTGCACCTAACATTTCTTTTCACTTAAATGTGAAATATGAACGATTATTTAGCAAGCACAAAGTGGTTGTCAAAGGTGTTAACACTATTCAAAGGTAACATACTGTCAATAATGACATGACAATTTTGAAGTTCAATGAAACTTGGAAGATGTTTAAAAATCTGAAATGTTCTGCATGTGAGTGTGCACATACACTTGTGGGCAAAAAGTGACACCCACTATCGAGTTTCTCAACTCAAGAAATCAAAGCGTTAATCCTTTACCTGTGAGGATCATCATTAACGTCGTGTTCCGCATAGATGACTGAATGAAAGTCCGGCGCGTCGAAGTATTTGTCCGCATGCTCTACCCAGTACGAAGTTCCACGTGCCGTTGTAATCTTCCCGGTGAAGACTTTATTTATAATAGACCCATGCACGAAGCTGCCTTTCTCTCCTGAAGATAGAAATGCCACCCGTGAATATATTTCATTGACGACTTTAGAAGGTGCTCCCGTCTAAATTCTTCCAATTTTTCGGCCAAAATTGACCTTCAGGATTTGTGCCCCTAACTTTTCTCAAACACCCGCCCCTGTATTTTTAGCCCACTATCGCTAGCAAAATTTTATGTTTTGATTGTTGAAATACCAATGGGACCGACCTTGTGTTGAAATAGAGAGAGATACAACACAGTTGAAATGCATTTAGGATTTGTAACACTTTAATCTTTGAACAGTTTTTGTTCCAGTTGATACCTCCTGGGAACAAGAAAATTACATTAATTAAATGCACAAATGGGCGTCATATTGCTCATTGGGGAATCGGCGTATGTAAAGTAGACGATACAAATAATTTGTTGGCACATGATATTTTATCGTGTGCAATGTATTTTCACCGTGTCATTGACATCGGATCAGTTAGCTGTTTATGTGCAAACACTTTGGTAATGACGTTTCAAACGCAATTACAGACACTTTAGAAGGAAAATAACCTCGCGATACACCATAGGAAAAATGTGAAAAGGCCACATAGAATTTGACCAAGAAGAACCATTTATGAGAGTGTGGGTGTATTGAAATAATTGCGGTAAATTAGAAGATTACCCTCTCCGACAAGACATACGTGTAAATAACTTAATCATGAAAATCTGGACGGTTATAACAGCGGCAATACTCTGTTCAACCTGTCATTATAAATGAATTAATAAATTGCCAGGGGTGCTAACGTATATGATCTTGCAGACATCACGTCTGTTATTTAAATAGGTTCCTAAAGTTAACTGTTCCATTGAGGCATTCCATTAATTATATCATTACTGAAACCAATGTAACACAAAACACAGACGCTGGTATACGCACCAAAAATTTTCCCTTCGTAAAGGTGGGACGTGTCTAGTGGCACTGTCGCCCCATTTTCCAACTCGAGTTCTGCTTTACGTGAAAATGTCGATGTATCTGGCCTCAAACGTAAATGGAAGTTCCTGAAATGACAGAAGGATGAAGTACAGATTAGTCGGCGTTAAACCCAAGAAAGATAAAATTATACTGATTTGTTAAATCCACAGGTAATTGCTTATTATTTTGTTCTTTCTTTTGGAAAGCATCTGAAGTCATTCATGCAGTCAGTCACCACTAATATATTTTCAAGTAATAAAAAGTTTTAAAATTTGGTGAGGTGATGTGGTCGATGTCGTCCACATAATGGTGTAGTACATTATTCGGTCCAAAAACATTCAAAGGTTAATTGGGTTCCGTAGTGGCTAGTCACTAGCAGCTGCACACAGCTGTCAGAATAAGGTCACTGGATCAGATCTCCTGAAGCCTTGTTACTGTTCCTCAGGTAACGTACAAACATGTATGTGGGTAGTTTGTCTACTGATGGAATTACAATTTCGATGCCGAAAAGTGGTCACTTTTGGTCAATAAGTTAATGAGTTCACTGCCAAATGATATGAATCTTTAACGGTCCTGGTCTTGTAGCTATCTATCTGAAAAAATCTATTCATTTGTATTCACTACTTGAATAAATGCAGCAGAACTGCACGTCTTGAAATCAATTGAGAATGGGCAGTATAACCATGTTAATTAGACGTACACCAGACTGACAAGAAGGCAAATACCAGTAGCGGATCCAGGATCGGGTCAGGGGGGGGGGGCCAAAAATTTTTCCCGAAATTTTGCCGACGTCCTGCAGCGGAGTCGGGTAAGCAAAGTGAGTGCGTATTGGCTGGGGTCCAGGGCCCGCCTTAGGGCCCTGGAAGCTCTTGCATTTTTAACTGTCAAATATGCATTCTTCCA